>OX596062.1:9579070-9805819 GCA_951394065.1 Venusia cambrica | reverse complement strand
CCTTAACAACAGGAGAGAAACGTGTGACCCGAGCCATTGGAGAGACTCAAAACCCCAGGCAGCCACGTCAAAAACCGACGGATCGGTGGACTGTCAAAGATCCGGAAGCCATTTTGTCCGCCATCTTGTAAATATTAAAAGCGTTGTATCTCTCGAACCGCTCAACCAAATCAAACAGGACTTTGAATGACATATTGTGCACAACGGGCACAATAACATACTATTAAGACAGACTCTACATAGAAATAAAAATTACGTTGGTAGAGCAACTTTTTACATTTTAAAATTCTATTTACGGTGGTCACCAGCGACCAAAAAACTATACAATATAAACCTAAGTTTTATTTATTTACATATTATACAATTTAAAATTAATTCTAAGACTGACTCAATACGGAGCAAACATTTTATTTTAGGTAGAGCAAAACCCTACAAATCTTCTAAATAGTTACGGTGGTCGCCTGCGACCTAATTTACATAAGTAATTCATTTTAACCTAATTTATAACTAATTTATACAATCTTACTATTTACAATTTACAATTTACACCATTCATTGACACGAAAAACCTACCAAACACGCAATAATGTTCCGGACTCCTGCGAAAAGCACCAACAAACCGGCTAGCACCCCCCCGATATCCCCGGACTCCCCGAGGATCTTCTCCGAAATGCAGACAGGTCCCTCTACCAGCGGAAACACCACCTACGACCTGGTGGATCTGGCAGGAACCTCGGTGGATGTCAGAAAGAGCATAGAGAGACTGGAGATAGCGGGGAGAAGCATGACGAAATCGCCAGTACGCGTAGAGCAGGCCTCACCGGACAACAGGACGATGCCAGAGTCAGTGGTAGAGCACCCGGTAGAGCCCCCTTTACAGGTAAAATCGACCTCACCACTGACAAAACCTGCTGCAAAACACCCCCTTCAATGTTCCCGTACGTACAAAACAACGGCCCATGTCACTGTGAAAGCAGATACAAAGCTACCACTAGAGGAGAGTGCATCAGGAAGCCAGAATGCACCGCAAGCCTCAGTGGAAACGCTGGCAAAGCCGACGCCAACACAAGCGACAAATCCAATATCGATGGAAGAATCACTGCCATCACCGAGACAAAACAAAAAACCAACCAGACCAGCTGGGAAGTCGGCCGAAAACCTTGAAAGTCCCCTAAAAGTTAGAACCCGTATAGCCGAGGCACGAAAAACGGTAGCAAAAGCCAAACACTACCTTGCGCAAGGAAACAACATTAGAAGAGACATAAAAACTGAAGTCACCTTGGCAATCGACCGACTATACCAGCTGGTAAAGGAAAGCGACGAAGAACAACAAAAAGGGAAACAGCAAAAAGAAACAAGTACAAAAATAGACGAGTCAGAAAAAACCAAAGATGGAGAAAAGGAAAAGAGGAACGAAAACACAGAGGAGCTAAGGTACATTAGAAGTAAGATTGAAGAACAAAGCAAAAACAACGACACACTGAAAGAACAAATGAGGGAGTACGGCGAAATAATGAAGAAGAATAACGACAGCGTAGAAAGCCTAAAAGAGATGATCAGAACGCAAAATGTTATCCTCGAGAAAGCCTCATATGCCAAAGTCACAGCTGAACAACCCAAAAAGCAGACAAATGACCAGACCGCATTGCACTCTATCGTGGTGTCAGCAAAAGACGAAGGCGAAACAGGAGAGGATGTTTTAAACAGAATAAGAAAGGCAGTAAATGCAAAAGAAGGATGGGTCACAGTAGAAAGGATCCGGAAAGCTAAAGACAGAAAAGTGATTCTAGGATGTAAAACGGAAGCAGAAAGGCAACAGGTGAAGGACAGACTAAAGGCAGCAGAGAACCACCTAATCGTCCAAGAGGTGCAAAACAAAGACCCGCTGGTAATCTTCAAGGATGTTCTCAAATACAATTCAGATGAAGATGTGCTAAGCGCACTGAAAAATCAGAATAAGGACATCCTTAAAGACCTGGACGGGAAACACCACAAAATGGAGATCGTCTATAAACGGCGCACAAGAAATCCCTACACCAACCATATTATAATGAGGGTGGCGCCGCAAATCTGGCGTAGGCTGATAGAGGCTGGATCGGTGAAAATCGACCTCCAGAAAGTGCACGTAGCAGACCAGTCCCCCCTTGTCCAGTGCTCACTTTGCCTAGGATATGGACATGGGAGACGCTTTTGTAGCGAAAAGCAGGAAAAGTGTAGTCACTGTGGGGGACCACACATCAAAGCAAACTGCGCGGACTGGCTCGCCGAAGTTCCACCGTCCTGTTGCAACTGTTCACAAGCAAAGATAGACCGAAGAGAACACAATGCGTTCAGCAACGAATGCCCGGTCCGGAAGAAGTGGGACACCTTGGCCAGGGCGACTGTAGCCTATTGCTAAGGTGGTCCCGGGGATACAAACGTTGGGTAACTCTCCCTCTAACGCTTATCGAGTGGTGCAGGCGAATCTCCAACGTAGACAACTGGCAACACAAGAGCTGATGCTGGAAGCGACTAAACAGAAAATAGCGATAGCATTAGTACAAGAACCGTACCTAGGGGCAGCAGGTAGAATGAGACAGAGCCAAGGAACCAGGATCTTCCAGCACGCGGGCCAGGACGACGTCAACGTCAAGGCGGCCATTGTCGTTTTTGACAATGACCTTGACGTCATCCTTTACCCAGACCTGACTACACATAACATCGCCGTAGTCAAAATAAGAACCAGCGCCTGGGAAATTGTATTTGTCTCATTTTACTTCGAGCCAGAAGGATCAAAAGTACCATATCAGCCGTACCTGGACCAGCTCGAGAAAATACAGCAGAAAATCAGAACAGCCAAGGTTGTCTACGGGGGAGATGCTAATGCGCACAACACATGGTGGGGCTCCAGCGAGATTGACCACAGAGGAGCAGACCTAGCTGGAACCTTTGAAGAGATGGGTATGCAGATCCTCAACAACAGCAAAATCCCAACCTTCGACACGATAAGAGGAAACAGACGGTTTACTAGCTTCGTTGACGTCACGGCTTGCTCGGCGGACCTTCTCTGCTTCGTGGAGGACTGGAAGGTGGACGAGCATCTCGTAAACTCCGACCACAATGCAATAACATTTAGGGTGAGGCTAAGTAAGGCAAAGGGCATGGACATAAGTAGAACCACACGAAAATACAACAGCAAAAAAGCAGATTGGGCCCAGTTTCATGAGAAACTGACCCAATTGCAAGAAGAGCATAAAGTAAATACAGAAACAATAAACCAAATTACACAAATAAGCACATTAGAAAAAGTAATAGATAACTACATAGCCACCATAACCCAAACATGCAGCCACACCATCCCCAAAAAGAAACCAAATACCAAGTACAACTTACCGTGGTGGTCGGAGAAACTCGCCCGCCTGAAGAAGGAAGTCCGCACGAAGAAGAGGAGGATCCGCTGCGCAGCTCCAGTCCGGAGGGAGAGGGTCATCAGGGACTATCTGAAATCAAAAGAAGATTATGAGAAAGAGGTAAAGACTGCACAGATAGACAGTTGGAAGGATTTCTGTGGGAGGCAGGATAGGGAGGGAATGTGGGAAGGGATTTACAGAGTGATAGGGAGGACGACGAATAGACAGGAAGATCTGCCCCTGGTCAAAGAAGGTAAATCATTAACCCCCAAACAATCCGTAGCACTGCTGGCAGAAACCTTCTACCCGGAGGACAGACACGACCAAGATAACGCAGACCACCGCAACACCAGGGCACTAGCTGAACAAGTAAACGTCTCGGGACATGATGAGCATGACCCACCGTTTACTATCAATGAGGTTAAAACTGCGGTGGAGAGTTTTAACCCTAAAAAAGCACCTGGACCAGACGGACTAACAGCAGATATCTGCCTCCATGCTGTCCAAAACAATCCTGAAGCGTTCCGTTCTATAGCTAATAAGTGTTTGGAACTAGGTTATTTCCCGAAGCCCTGGAAGGAAGCGACAATAGTAGTACTTAGAAAACCAGGGAAGAAGGACTACCTAGACCCCAAATCTTACAGACCGATAGGACTACTCCCCATACTGGGAAAGATTCTGGAGAAGATGGTGATGGCCAGACTCAAATGGCACATATTGCCAAAGCTCAGTACTCGCCAGTACGGGTTCATGCCACAAAGAAGCACTGAGGACGCCCTCTATGACCTAACAAAGCACATCAACTCAAAACTTGACCTTAAGAAAATCACTACAATAGTTTCGCTGGACATAGAGGGAGCGTTCGATAATGCTTGGTGGCCCGCAATACGAGTCCGACTGGCTGAGGAAGGTTGCCCAGGCAATATCAGGAAGATCATTGATAGTTATCTCGAGGAGAGAAGAGTCAACGTCCGCTACGCAGGGGAAGAGGTTACCAGACAGACCACGAAAGGATGCGTCCAAGGCTCGATCGGTGGTCCAATACTCTGGAACCTCCTGATTGACCCTCTCCTCGAGGAACTGCAGAAGAATGGCCATTACAACCAGGCGTTTGCCGATGACGTGGTCCTGGTCTTCGATGGAGACACCGGCACCGAGGTCCAGGGACGGGCCAATGCCGCCCTCGCCTGCGTTCGGGAGTGGGGTATCAGAAATAAGCTGAAGTTCGCACCACACAAGACGAACGCGATGGTGGTGACACGGAAGATTAAGTTTGATACACCACGCCTGAGAATGGGCGGGGTCGACATTGTCATGTCCAGGGACATCAAAATCTTGGGGCTTACCATCGACGACAAGTTGACGTATAACCAGCATGCAGCAAATGTATGCGTAAAAGCCCAGAACATATACAAGCACTTGTCGAAAGCCGCCAGGGTTAGCTGGGGTCTCCATCCCGAAGTGGTGCGCATGATCTACACGGCAGTGGTAGAGCCGGTGATTATGTATGCTTCTAGCGTCTGGGCCCCCGCGACGAAAAAACTCTGTATACAAAAACAGCTCAACAACGTCCAGAGGGGATTCGCCCAGAAGCTATGTAGAGCATACCGGACCGTCTCTCTAAATTCAGCACTAGTGCTGGCCGGCATACTACCCCTCGACCTCAGAATACAGGAGGCAGCCGCCCTGTATGAGGCAAAGAGGGGTGTCCCCTTGCCAGCACTGGGTGACAGAGAGACGGAAAGGATGACAAGATTTTCTGCAAAACCTCATCCGGCCAAGCATATGAACCTGGAATACAAATGCCTGGAAAACCAGGAGCAGGTGGACACCCACAGCGACTTCGCAGTACGGGTGTTCACGGACGGCAGTAAGATTGAGGGCAAGGTCGGAGCCGCATTGTCCATATGGACCAATGAGGAAGAGACCAAAACCCTCAAGCTGAAGCTTTCGTCCTACTGCTCGGTTTACCAGGCCGAATTACTGGCCATATGCAAAGCTACTGAGGAAATGCAGAAAAATCCAGCAACGAGTTTTGCGATTTATAGCGACTCACGGTCATCACTCCAAGCGATAGTAAACCACGACTCTACCCATCCGCTCGCGGTAAAGATCCGAGATAATCTCAAAAAGTGTAGAGAACAAGAAAAAACGGTTGCACTATTTTGGATCAAAGCCCACGCGGGCTTAATGGGTAACGAGCGCGCCGACATGCTCGCAAAAGACGCCGCACTCAAAATGAAGACCAGACCTCACTACGAGGCCTGTCCTGTTTCATCCGCCAAGCGACAGATCCGAGAAGGTACTCTTGAAGGATGGAACAGGAGATACAAGGCCAGTGACAGAGCAACCATCACCAAATTGTTTTTCCCAGACGCGATAAAAGCCCATAAGATAGTGAAAAAGATCACCCCAACCGGAACTCTAACACAAATTATGACTGGGCACGGCGGGTTCTCCGAGTACCTGAACAGGTTCAAGTGCAAGGATGACCCGTCTTGCCCATGCGAACCGGGTAGAGAGGAAACTGTGGAGCATATCCTGTTCGAGTGCCCTATATACGGTGTAGACAGATACAACGCTGAGCAAATGTACGATTTAAATCTGAAAATTGAAAATGCGGGTCGCTACATGAGTGATAAAAGTAAGAGAACATTTTTTATATCATACTGTATCAAAATAGGAAATAAGGTAATAAATAGGAATAAAGATAGATAAAAATTGCTATATTTATATTATATACATATAAAGTATTTAGCAATAAAATAAATAGATTAGTAAATTGTTAGACAAGTAGATATACTGTAATAAATAAAATTAGATAAATGTAAACAAATTAGATTAAATATAAGGGGGGCATAGCACTGCTTTACACCGCTCACCACAACCAGTTAGCAAACTGCATGCGTCCTAAACAGGAGCATTCAGGGATAAAAAAGCAGTGCTATGCCCACCACACTCACTTATGCCTACTTCAGCCCAAATAAAGGCTCGAAAATGCAAATGTAATAGATAAGTAATAGAATGTAATAGAGTAAGCCATCCCCCCCCCTTTTTTACCCCTCCCCCTTAACGTCATGTCTGTGAGACTAAGTGGAGTTGAAGTTTGGAAACATCGAAGAGTTTCCAGATTGAAACTCTACTCTGTCAGAATAGCAACAGAATCTAATGTATAAACTTAAAATTAAGAATGTATATCCCCTCCTCTAGTATAGCCTGTAACGTATCATAAATACTTAATAAAAAACAATAAAAAAGAGTAAAAAATGACTCTGGCATCTGAGCCAGAGGGTCGCCTACGCCCGGTTTAGTGATGCCGGAAAAAAAAAAAAAAAAAAAAAAAAAAAAAAAAAAAAAAAAAAAAAAAAAACCTAACCTAACCTAACCTAACCTAACCTAACCTAACCTAACCTAACCTAACCTAACCTAACCTAACCTAACCTAACCTAACCTAACCTAACCTAACCTAACCTAACCTAACCTAACCTAACCTAACCTAACCTAACCTAACCTAACCTAACCTAACCTAACCTAACCTAACCTAACCTAACCTAACCTAACCTAACCTAACCTAACCTAACCTAACCTAACCTAACCTAACCTAACCTAACCTAACCTAACCTAACCTAACCTAACCTAACCTAACCTAACCTAACCTAACCTAACCTAACCTAACCTAACCTAACCTAACCTAACCTAACCTAACCTAACCTAACCTAACCTAACCTAACCTAACCTAACCTAACCTAACCTAACCTAACCTAACCTAACCTAACCTAACCTAACCTAACCTAACCTAACCTAACCTAACCTAACCTAACCTTTTTTTTTTTTTTTTTTTTTTTAATGCGGAGAATGCGTTTAAGCACCATAGCCTCGTTAGGGGACGAGGCCGTGTGTGGGACTCGACCTGTCCTAGCGACAGGTAATACCCACTAAACTCCGCAGTGACCCGCTTTCGCCGTGTGGTGGTGTCATGGGAAACTGGCCTTAGCCTTAACTTCCACAACACCACCGGCGATGGCCCCTTTGCAGGGGCCCTACTGGCCACCCAGTGTTACTGGGGGGCTGGCGGGAACAACTGGGGTCACCAAGCTGTTCCCGCCATTCGACGGGGATGGGGGCCTGTGTAAAGGAGGCTGGTTGAACGCCCCTGCGTTCCCAGCCCCCAAGCCCCCATCTGAGGGAGGAATATTGCGGATGTAGGTCCGCCTATTCCTCCCTCTTCTCCGTCTTCGGAGCGTCGGAGCGAGGGGATCCGCTTCTCGCTCGCGCTCCGCGGCCTCCTTTTGTGAGACGACCTGCTCACAGAAGGAGGCGACCGCTTCCCAGGACCTTTCGCTTCCGATCATGGCTGCAACAACGCTCGGAAGCGAAAGGTCCTGGCCCACGACCGCAGTGAGATCACGGCGTTGCTCCTCCCAGCCTGTACAGACTGAGAGAGTGTGCTGCGCCGTGTCCTCGGTCGCGCCACAATGGTGGCACGACGCGGTCTCCTCACGCCCGATTCGGCACAGGTATGAACCGAAGCAACCGTGCCCGGTTAACACCTGCGCCAGACGGTATGTGAGGAACCCGTGCGGTCGTTCTGCCCACAGGTCCGCCACCGGTCCGATGGCGTCCAGCGTGTGGCGGCCGAACGGTGTGCGAGCCATATCCTCCTTCCAGTGGAGGATCATGGTCTCGCGCGCCTCACGCCTGGCGGCACTACGCTCTTCAGGTAGGGCGGGGCGCTCCTCGAGCGCCCTTCTGTTCGCCGTCCAGTGGTAGACGGCGAACAGCACCCCAGCCTCCAAATCCCAGGGGGGAGTCCCTGCGAGGGAGCACGCCGCAGCGTGCCCCACGGTACGATAGGCCCTTCCAATGCGCTGTGCAATGGCCCGTTGGGGCCTGCGCAGGAGGGCCGTGTTTTCCCCCCTGTGGAGGGAGTCCGCCCAGATGGGGGCACCGTAGAGCGCCATGCTCTTCAGCACCCCCGCGTAAAGTCGTCGGCACTTTGCCCGCGGCCCTCCCAGGTTCGGCAGAAGCCGACCAAAGGCGTTTGCCGCCTTGATGAGGCGGGGCGCCTGCCCTCTGAAATGCGGGCCAAAATCCCACTTCCCGTCCAGTGTGAGGCCCAGATACTTCATCTGGGACCTCACTTGGACCCTCATACCGTCTACGATGACGTGTGGGTCGGGAGGGGCGCGTTGTCGAGGCCCTGGAAAAAATAGGGCCTCCGTTTTCTCCAGCGCCACGGTGAGTCCGAGGCGCTGGATTCTGCCGGCAACTAGCGTGCCGCCGACAGATGCCAGCCGCGCCGCTATTTCAAATGTCCTCCCCCGAGCAGTGACCAGAGTGTCATCCGCATAGCAGATGACACTCATGCCCGAGAGGAGGACGCCCCGAAGGAGCCAGTCAAAACCGAGGTTCCACAGGAGTGGGCCTAGAACAGACCCCTGCGGAACCCCGGTTGCCACAATTTGCCGCCCTAGGCGCCGATTTTTATCGGTCCACAGGATCTCCCGACCTCGCAAGTAGTCGGCCAGGAGATCCTGCAGGTATGGAGGCACTCGGTGGAACCTGAGTGCCTCCAGGACAACGGAGTGGGGGAGGGAATTAAACGCGTTGGCTATATCGAACGATATAGCCAACACTCCCTCGCCCTGCTCCTTGGCCTCCGCCGTGAGGCTCTTTAGCCTCTGAAGGGCGTCTATCGTCGACCGGCCTGCCCGGAACCCGAACTGGGCGTCGGACAGATTCGGGGCGGTCGACGACAGTAGGTGCGCCTGGAGTCGGGAGGAAATGACTCTTTCAAAGAGTTTTCCTACCTCATCCAGGAGCACGATAGGGCGGTACCCACGGGGTGAGTCCGCCGGACGCCCTTCCTTCCGAAGGAGGCACAAGAGTCCCTCCTTCCACGGTTTCGGGAACCTCCCTGCGGCAAGGCACCGGGAGAAGAGGTCCCGAAGCCGGTCCCCCAGATGGCGAAGGCCGACGAGGAGAGCCCGCGCTGGCACACCGTCTGGTCCCGGGGCCGTCTTTTTGGCGCGGAGGCATAATGCCGCCGTGCCAAGCTCCACCTCCGATACGGGCTCAGCTCCCTCATCAGGGGAGCCCGTCTCCGCAGGGGGATTCATTCTGGGCGGGGTGAAGTGGGGGTTAGTGCCCGGGAACAGAACCCGGACCACCCCGCTCAGGAGATCCGGCTGAAGGGTCTCCGTGAGGGGGGGGCCGATGGCGCGCAGCTTGTTGCGCGCCATCTTGTACGGCCTCCCCCACGGGTCGTTGTCGAGACCCTTCAGCATTTCCTCTCGCGCGCTATCTTTGGCCGCTCCAATGGCGGCCTTGAGCGCGCTCTGCGCCCCTCTGTACGCCGCGTACAACGTGTCTTCGGACACGGGGTCGCGGCGCCGACGACGGCGGCTGCGCGTGTGTGCGCGTCTTGCCGCGACGCACCCCGCCCGTAAGCTGGCGATCTCCTCAGACCACCAGTACACTGCTCGACGGGGGGGGGGCCGGCGGGACCGAGGCATGCTTGAGTTGCACACCTCGGTAAGGGCGTCTCGCATATGCGAGGCTGCGACATCCACATCAGGACTGGCAGGGGGACCTAGCCAGTCCTGGACCAGTGCGGCCTCGCTCGCCATCCCCCGATCAAATCGGGTCAGAGCCCATCGGGGGAATACCGCCGACCCCTGAGGGGCGCTTTGGGGGTGCCGGTTGGAGATCCCTATCCGAATGTACCGGTGGTCGGACAGGGTCTCTGCCAGCTCGACCTGCCATGTGTCCACTGTGGCGGCTAGTGCAGGTGTGGCGAACGACAGGTCCACCACGGACCCTCCCTGCTGCCGCACACATGTGTGGACTGCCCCCCTGTTGAGGAGGGACAGGCCGGCCGACGTCGCCCACAAATCCACCGAGTGGCCGCGCATGTCGGTGGCCGGGTTGCCCCATGCCACCGACTTGGCGTTGAAGTCGCCGAGCAGCAGAACCTGTCTCGGCGACACCCGCTGTACCACCCCTGACAGGACGTCTAAAAAGGCGTCAAAATCTGCCAGGGGACGGTTGGGGGAGAAGTAGATCCCAACAAGGGCGATCTCCCCCCACGCTGCGGCCACATATCCATGTCCCCTCTCCAATACCGAGAGGGGGGTGGAATTTGTGCTCTGCCGCACTGGGACGATCGCGACCGCGTCGTCCCTATCCCCGATCCAATTTTCGGGGACATAGTACGGCTCGGCGACAACCGCCGCGCCGGCACCCCACTCGGCCAGGGTCTGCAGGAGCAGATCCTGTGCCGCCCGACAATGGTTAAGATTGCCCTGGACCACTACCCTATGGGACATTATGTTTCCATGGAAGTGGTCCCCTCAGGCGCCGGGCTAGCCTCGGCGGTCGGTTTTGCAGGCCGGGTCTGGGCCTGCACTTTGCCCTTCTTAGGGGGGGGATGACAGCTCTTCCCCCCCATCTTGTGGTTGGCGGGCTTTGCGCTCGCCGCACATACGCTGCAGTGCGGCGTGGCAGAGCAGGAGGCCGATTTATGGCCTTCCTGACCGCAGCGAAAGCACGTCTCGCCCCGCTCCACCTCGGAGGGGCAGCGCGCACGGGTGTGGCCGGTGCCGAGGCACTTAAAACAGCGCATCGGCCCGCTCTCTACCGCCCGGACCACCGCCGAGCTCAGCCCCACAAGGAGTCGCCCTTTCGCAAGGGCGGCTCTCGCCGCCAAGACAGGGCATTCCACATTAATGGAGCCCATGCCTCCCTGCCGGCGGACTATCTTGCCGGCTCTTATCGACTCCGGCGCGCAGCCTCCGGCCAGCGCCACCGCAGAAACGACGACGTCAGTGGTGGAGACTGAGTCGTCCAGGCCCGACACAATTAGAGACGCCGTCTTCGTTGGCCTGGAGACCACAGCGAAGCCGGCGACTGCCTCCCGCAGACGCCCCGCAAAGGCCTCCGCATTGGCCTCCTTACTTGCCCCTGGGAACTCGAATATGCGAGCCCCAGTCGCCGTTTGGCGGCAGGTGACCTTGGTGATGCCCATTTCCACGGGCTTCACCGATCTGGTGGCCTTCTCCAGCACCGACTCGTAGGTCTCCCCCTTTTTTGCGGCTTCGGGCGTGATCGTGACAACGACCGCCGCAGTTTTAGGGGGAGGGGGGAGTTTTGGGGAGGCCTTTTTGGGGGCTTTCCCGGCCTTCTTGGGCGCCGGTTTGGGCGCCTTGGGGGCTAAGGAGGGGGGGGCTTTCGCCCTCCTATCCCGGTTCCTCTTTGGCTTCTTCTTGGCCACCGTCGTCCAACCTTGGTTGGCGGCGGTGGTCGAGGGGAGCAAAGGATCCACATAAGTGGGCTCCGACGAAGGGCCGGGAACCGGCCTCGAGGCGGGGGTGGGGCGGTAGGAGGACGGCGACGCTCCTGGGGCCTTGGCTCCCTCGCTCGACTTGGTGGCAGCGGCTGTCGCAGGCATGGCCGACCCTGAGGCCTTTGCCGCTTTGGCAGCATACGTGGCCGTCGACTTGGGGGCAGATGGAGTTGCCCCCAAGGGCTTGGTGCCTTTGCCCTTGGGCTTGGGCACCTGTGGCACCGCAAATACTGCTGCCTCCTCCGCGGCAGCAGCCTCCCTCTTTTGGTCCGCCGCGAGGGGTGGACGGACCTGCTTCTGCTTCACCGGCAGGAGCCGGTCCTCTAGGCCGGATATGATAGCCCGGGTGAAAACCCGCTCCTCCTGGGCTATCTGTCGGAGAGCGTCCATGATGTCCGCCGGGAGGGCGGAGGTCTCCATCCTCACCTCGGGTGCGGGTGCCGGGGCGGGAGCGGGGCGGGCTGAATCCTCAGCCGCCTCTCTACGAAGACGCTCATTCTCTCGCTGCAGGCGGTCGATAGTCGCCTGCAGCCGTCCTGTCTCGTCAGAGGTCGAGCGCCTCCCGAGTTCCTCCACTATCTCCTTAAGGGAGTGGGCACGGCTTTTAAGGGCCTTTTGCAAGGTGCCCTTCAAGTTCGACGACTTGGCGGCGATTGTGGCGATCTCCGCCGTGTCCTCGATGGCCATGCGCTCCAGCTGAGCTACGGTTTTAACCGCATGGTCGGAGAGGGGCACGCCATATCCCACCCTGTTGCGGATGGCGCTGGCCTCGCGTTCGCGCGCCGCGAACCTCTCCTCTAGCTCTAGTTCGAGCGCCTCCTTCTTCTGGCGGTTCAACTCTTGCTGAGCCGCCGCCAGGCCGACGTGATGCCCCGTGGTGGGTTTGCATCCCCGTTTCGCCGCTCCTTTCCCTTTCGCGGAGGGGGTATCAGAGCCCGAACCAGAGCTCGCCTCTGTCCCCTTCCGTTTGAGGTATTTGGAGCGGCCGTGCTCCACCTCGGGTGTTTCCGCGTCGGACTCGCCCAGATCCTCAGGACGGAAAAACAAGCTTCCGCTATGCGGCGGCGCCGGAGCGCGCGCCCTCTCTTTGGGGGTCACCGGCTCGGATTCAGAGTCGGATTGGCTCCGCGATCTGACCGACAGCGACACTGATGGGTCGTCAACACGCGACCGAGTACGAGCCGCGAGGCGTAATGTGTGGCGGGAAGTTCGCCTCCTGTCTTCCAAGTCCTGATCCTCTGATCCACGGGATGGAGTCCGCCTGGATTCCGTGTCCGACATGGTAGCAGGTGATCGGAAGCAGATGAGAACAACGCTAGGGAGCAAAGGCTCGACCACGCTAATTGTTCTCAAACTGAAACTGACCACTTGGCAAACCTTCAACCTAACCTAACCTAACCTAACCTAACCTAACCTAACCTAACCTAACCTAACCTAACCTAACCTAACCTAACCTAACCTAACCTAACCTAACCTAACCTAACCTAACCTTTTTTTTTTTTTTTTTTTTTTTTTTTTTTAATGCGGAGAATGCGTTTAGGCACCATAGCCTCGTTGGGGACGAGGCCGTGTGTGGGACTCAACCCGTCCTAGCGACAGGCAATACCCACTAAACTCCGCAGTGACCCGCTATCGCCGAGTGGTGGTGTCGTGGGAATCTGGCTAAAGCCTTTACCGCCACAACACCACCAGCGATTGCCCCTTTACAGGGGCCCCACAGGCCCCCCCAGTGTGACTGGGGGGGGATGGCGGGAACAGCTGGGTCGCCAGGCTGTTCCCACCGTTCGGCGGGGATGAGGGTCTGTGCAATGGAGGCCGGTTGAACGCCCCTACGTTCCCAGCCCCCAGACCCTCATCTGATCCCACTGCCCGACAGGGTGGCCGAGTTGACCCTCCCTGCCGCGCCGCCAGCCTTGAAGGCCGGCCATCCCACGACCCGGAGGTCCGCTGAGTCCCTCACTGGGACTCCGCCACGCGGACGACCGCCTGTCCATCCACTGTGCCCTATGCATATATCATAGGGACACGCGGAGGACACCCTCGTGTCGGATTATTCGCTGCCGTCGATCACTTCCCACAAGTGGGAAGTGATCGACGGCACCCAGGGTACACCACGAGGAGGTTATCCGACCCAGTACCCCAACCTAACCTAACCTAACCTAACCTAACCTAACCTAACCTAACCTAACCTAACCTAACCTAACCTAACCTAACCTAACCTAACCTAACCTAACCTAACCTAACCTAACCTAACCTAACCTAACCTAACCTAACCTAACCTAACCTAACCTAACCTAACCTAACCTAACCTAACCTAACCTAACCTAACCTAACCTAACCTAACCTAACCTAACCTAACCTAACCTAACCTAACCTAACCTAACCTAACCTAACCTAACCTAACCTAACCTAACCTAACCTAACCTAACCTAACCTAACCTAACCTAACCTAACCTAACCTAACCTAACCTAACCTAACCTAACCTAACCTAACCTAACCTAACCTAACCTAACCTAACCTAACCTAACCTAACCTAACCTAACCTAACCTAACCTAACCTAACCTAACCTAACCTAACCTAACCTAACCTAACCTAACCTAACCTAACCTAACCTAACCTAACCTAACCTAACCTAACCTAACCTAACCTAACCTAACCTAACCTAACCTAACCTAACCTAACCTAACCTAACCTAACCTAACCTAACCTAACCTAACCTAACCTAACCTAACCTAACCTAACCTAACCTAACCTAACCTAACCTAACCTAACCTAACCTAACCTAACCTAACCTAACCTAACCTAACCTAACCTAACCTAACCTAACCTAACCTAACCTAACCTAACCTAACCTAACCTAACCTAACCTAACCTAACCTAACCTAACCTAACCTAACCTAACCTAACCTAACCTAACCTAACCTAACCTAACCTAACCTAACCTAACCTAACCTAACCTAACCTAACCTAACCTAACCTTTTTTTTTTTTTTTTTTTAATGCGGAGAATGCGTTTAGGCACCATAGCCTCGTTGGGGACGAGGCCGTGTGTGGGACTCAACCCGTCCTAGCGACAGACAATACCCACTAAACTCCGCAGTGACCCGCTATCGCCGAGTGGTGGTGTCGTGGGAATCTGGCTAAAGCCTTTACCGCCACAACACCACCAGCGATTGCCCCTTTACAGGGGCCCCACAGGCCCCCCCAGTGTGACTGGGGGGGGATGGCGGGAACAGCTGGGTCGCCAGGCTGTTCCCGCCGTTCGGCGGGGATGAGGGTCTGTGCAATGGAGGCCGGTTGAACGCCCCTACGTTCCCAGCCCCCAGACCCTCATCTGATCCCACTGCCCGACAGGGTGGCCGAGTTGACCCTCCCTGCCGCGCCGCCAGCCTTGAAGGCCGGCCATCCCACGACCCGGAGGTCCGCTGAGTCCCTCACTGGGACTCCGCCACGCGGACGACCGCCTGTCCATCCACTGTGCCCTATGCATATATCATAGGGACACGCGGAGGACACCCTCGTGTCGGATTATTCGCTGCCGTCGATCACTTCCCACAAGTGGGAAGTGATTGACGGCACCCAGGGTACACCACGAGGAGGTTATCCGACCCAGTACCCCAACCTAAAGTACCCTAACCTAACCTAACCTAACCTAACCTAACCTAACCTAACCTAACCTAACCTAACCTAACCTAACCTAACCTAACCTAACCTAACCTAACCTAACCAACCGTCTGCCTCGATCCGCAGTCGAGAGCGCCACGATTTAAAGCCTCTCTCGAAAAATCGCGAAAAATAGAAAATTCACGCAAAAGTACCCTTGTGATACGTTAAAATACGCGGGCGCTTAAGACGCACACTTTGGTGCAAAGCGCGCAGTGCTGAAACAAGTGGCCAAAAAGTTATTGGCAAAAAAGTGAAAGTTAAAAACAAAAAGTGTTTTTTCTCGGGATCGGCAGCGACAACCTATAAATTTTTTGGTGCCCTCTGAAGGGCCCGGAGAAGACCTTCAATTCGACACCTTTTGCCGATTTTTCCCGCGCAGGAGCGCTGGGATATCGGCAAAAAAACAAAAACCACGTGGCCACGAGGTCGGTGACCCGAGCCGCTGGACTAAATACAAGAACGGGATTCTCAGGGCGCAGTGGCGAGCAGCAGGGAGGCACCTTCAGAATTTAATTTGGACATTAATTGACGGAGATATTGACTCTTAAATGTATGTGCTGTTTTGTGATTCACCGTAAGTGTTATTATTATTAATCTTCAGCGACAACATAGGCTTAAATTTTGTGTATTTATTGTCCCCATGTTGTCTTACTTTTTGGTGAAAAAATTAGATTTTTAAGACCATCCGTTTCCAAGCGCGGATATTTAGTGTCAAAATACCAACCGCAAAATACTTAAAGTGCTTGTTTCTCGAAAACGGTTGGAGATAGGTCAAATTTGACAAGAGTTTGAATATTATACTAGTATAATATACAAGAACGCTAGACACACATAGGTCTAGTAGATCCCCCCCCTAACTCCCCCCCTAAATTTGGAAAATTTTAAAAAACACAAATAGCCTCATATCTCCGAAACCGTACGTTCTAGCGCATTTTTGACAGGTCCTGCATATACTACGTATACGTAGTATATGCAAAAACATCGTATTCTTAAGTTTTATTTATTAGTGGAGAAAAGTAGAGCAAGACTCTACCTTACAAATTTTAATAAGATACTCGTTTTAGCATAAGATTGACGCTAGTTGGTTGAAGACATCCATCCCTGACCTAAAACTCTACATAATATAGAGGAAAATAACAATAATAATAATTTTATTTTTATAACTTTTACAAAACTTTTTTATTTGACTTTATATTGAACATCTTTCGTTTAGGCACTAGTTTGACATAAGCATCGACACTGGTTGGGTGAAGCACCTATAACTGATACTCAACAAACAGTGTAGAGCAAAAATTTTTATAACTTTTACAAACCTTTAATTTCTCTGCTATTTCACCATCGCTCGTATAAATTCTGTGTATTTTGTTTAAATAGCGTGTATACTCTACTTGACTTAAAATGTTTGGATACCGTACTCCGGCCAAAACGGCTAAAGACGGAAACACCAACACACAAAGTCCCCCGGAACTGACGGAGAATGCAGGACTTTCTCACGAACCGACCCAAACATCTAAAGTCAGAACAAGCATAGGAGAGTGGGAATCGGGAAAAACTGACGCCCAACAAAAGGACAAAACCTCCCCAAAAAAGGTGATACCAGCCCAAGCAGGCCCTACACACTCGGCCAATGCGCAAACGCGCAGAACATCGGTTGACGCACCGAAAAGCCCGCAAAAGGCGGAAAAGCCCAAGTACGCTAATAGAGTTGCAGAGGCCCGAGCTTGCTTAAGCAAAGCAAAGCTGCAATTAGGCAGTGCTAGAAACTTAAGAACTGACATAAAAACGGATGTCACCTTAGCGGTAGAGCGGCTGTTTAAACTCGTGAAGGAAGCGGAAGAGGAGAACAAGAGGGGAGACAAAAAGCAGGAGCGAGATGGAGAGAAAGAGCTGGCCCCCTCCATCCCTCTTACAAAAGACAGCAACGATCGGATAGAAGGGCTCAGTTATAGAGACCTAGAGAAAGCAGAGATGGACTGCTCCTCTAAACGTCTATCTCAGCAATTGGAGGAGCAAGCTAAGCTCATGAAAGAAAATAATGATAAGATGGAAAGGCTAAGGGAAACAATAGAGAGACAGCAAGAGTTCCAAGAGAGGCAAACGTACGCGAACGTAGTAGCAACACGAGTTGAAAAACCTCCCTCCAGACAACAAACTCTACACTCTATCGTAATAACAGCCAAGAACGATACAGAAACAGGGGAAGAAGTCATGAATAGAATTAGGAAAACGGTTAACGCAAAGGAGAGTGGAATAGTAGTCGAGAAAATACGAAAAGCTAAGGACAGGAAAGTGATAGTTGGGTGCAAGACAGTGGAGGAAAGGGACAGATTCAAAGAAAAGCTAAAAGACGCTAAAGAGCTGAACGTGGAAGAGGTCCAAAATAAGAACCCGCTCGTAATCCTCAAAGACGTACTAAAGTACAATACGGACGAAGACATCTTAAGCGCACTAAAGACCCAAAACAAAAAAGTTATAAGGGAACACACGGACAGGGAGAGTATGGAGATCATATATAAGAAACGTACTAGGAACCCATACACCCAGCACGTGGTACTAAGGGTGTCCCCCGCCATTTGGCGACAGCTGGTCGACACAGGGACCGTAACGATCGACTTGCAGAGGGTCCGAGTGGAAGACCAATCACCACTGGTACAATGCTCTATGTGCCTGGGATATGGGCACGGAAGACGCCTCTGCAAGGAGACCGTAGAAAGATGCTGCCACTGCGGGGGTCCCCATCTAAGAGTGGAATGCCCAGAATGGCTTGCCGGCACAACACCAACCTGCACTAACTGCACACACGCAAAATTGGAGAAGGTAGAGCACAACGCTTTTAGTGCGGAGTGCGCGGTTCGAAGGAGATGGGACACACTGGCCCGGTCCTCGGTGGCATATTGCTAAGGTGGTGACACGGGTAACTGGATCCTCCTCAAACAGCGCAAGGCCATACCTGGCTGTACAGGCAAACCTGCAAAGAATGAACCTGGCTACCCAAGAACTCATGCAAGAAGCCGCAAAGAAGAAGATGGCCTTCGCACTCATTCAGGAGCCCTATATTGGTAGCATCGGTAGAATGAAAGACTACAAAGGAGTTAGAATCTTCCAAAGTACGAGTCCAGAACAAAAAGTCGTCAAAGCCGCCATAGCCATTTTTGACAGCGACATCGACGCCATAATGTGCCCGGAATTCACCACCCATAATATCGTAGTGGTGAAATTAAAAACTCGCGCCTGGGAGATAGCAGTGGTCTCTTTCTACTTCGAGCCCAATAAAACCAATATAGACAGCTACCTGAGTGAACTGAGGGAGATCCAGAAAAACGTTGGAACAAAGAGCATTCTCATCGGGGGAGACGCCAACGCAAAGAGCACATGGTGGGGCAGCAAAGTGGTTGACCAGAAGGGCATTGACCTCGCGGGTGCTCTCGATGACATGGACATGCAAATCTTAAATACCGGCAACACACCCACTTTTGACACTTTCAGGGGCAATGCCCAGTTCACCAGCCACGTTGATGTAACGGCCTGCACGACGGATATACTAGACCTGGTAGAAGAATGGAGGGTGAGTGTGGGACTGGTAACATCCGATCATAACGCGATCACATTTAAATTAAAATTAAAAAAGGACATAGGCACAAACATAAGCAGAACTACAAGAATATACAATACTAGGAAAGCAAATTGGAGCCAATTTAATGATAAAATGACCCAATTACTGCAGACAAACAATATTAATAATAGCGAAATTATGAAAATAGATAGTAAAAGCGAACTAGAGAAAGCAATAAATACATATATAAGCACAGTACAAAAAGCAAGCAATGAAAGCATACCAAAGAAAAAGCCAAACTCTACACTTACCTTACCATGGTGGACAGAGAACCTCACGCACCTGAAGAAGGAGATGAACACGAAGAGAAGAAGGATCCGTTGTGCAGCGCCAGTCCGGAAACAAAAAGTCATCGAAGAGTACCTGAAATCAAAAGAAGAATATCAGAATGCAGCCAAAAATGCCCAGACGGAAAGCTGGAAGGGATTTTGCGAAAGACAAGATAAAGAAGGACTATGGGAGGGAATTTATAGGGTAATAGGGCGAACGTCAAAAAGACATGAGGACCAACTACTCGTCAAGGATGGGAAGGTCAACGATCCTATGGAATCGGCAAAGCTACTAGCAGCGACCTTCTACCCCGACGACCTGAAAAGTGAGGATAACGAGCATCACCGACAAACTCGAGAGAAAGCTGAAACAGTAAACGCTAGGATACAAGATGAGCCTATGGACCCAGAGTTTACTCACAACGAGCTAAAGTTAGCGGTAAAAAGCTTCAACCCCAAGAAGGCGCCGGGGTCAGACGGTCTCACTGCAGACATATGTAGCAAAGCAATATCTCATGACCCAGACATATTCCTGGGGCTATTGAATAAATGCCTGGCCCTGAGCCACTTCCCAACCGCTTGGAAACAGGCAACAGTGATAGTCCTGAGAAAGCCGGGCAAAGAAGACTACACGAACGTTAAATCCTACAGACCCATAGGACTCCTTTCAGTAATGGGCAAGATCTATGAAAAGATGCTCATTGGTAGGATAAAGTGGCACATAGTCCCAAAAATCAGTGCACGACAGTACGGTTTCATGCCACAGAAGAGTACAGAGGACGCCCTCTATGACCTCATGCGACACATACGAACAAAGTTAGAGCAGAAGAAACTTATTACTCTAGTTTCGCTGGACATAGAGGGTGCCTTCGACAGTGCGTGGTGGCCGGCTGTCAGGACTCGACTCGCGGAGGAGGGGTGTCCCGTAAACCTAAGAAGAGTGATGGATAGCTACTTGAAGGACAGAACGGTAAACGTGCGCTACGCTGGACAAGAGCACACAAAGAGCACCAACAAAGGTTGCATCCAGGGCTCTATCGGCGGACCGATTTTGTGGAACTTGCTGCTTGACCCACTACTGAGAGACTTGGAGCTACAGGGACATCACACCCAAGCTTTCGCAGACGATATCGTAATGGTCTTCGATGACGACACAGGTTTGGAGGTCCAAAGACGCGCCAATGCCGCTCTCGCCTATGTCCGGGAGTGGGGCGTCAGAAATAAGCTCAAATTTGCGCCACACAAAACTTGCGCAATGGTGATCACTAATAAGCTTAAATTTGACGCACCACACCTGAGGATGGGTGGGATAGACATTGGGGCGTCTAAGGAGATCAAGATCCTGGGGCTCGCGATAGACGACAAGCTCACCTTTAAAAGCCACACAGCCAACGTCTGCCGGAAGTCACTTAACATATATAAGCAACTGTCGCGAGCAGCCAGGGTCAGCTGGGGCCTACACCCGGATATCATCCGCATTATATACAACGCGGCAGTAGAGCCAGTAATCACGTACGCGGCAAGTGCCTGGTCATCAGCAACCTACAAGCTGGGAATACAGCACCAGCTGAACGCTGTGCAAAGGGGCTTTGCCCAAAAGCTAACAAGAGCATACCGTACAGTCTCTCTGAACTCGGCACTAGTGCTGGCGGGGATACTCCCGCTGGACCTCAGGATTCAAGAAGCAGCTGCCCTTTATGAGGCAAAGCGAGGGGTGCCCCAGCCAGTGCTGGGAGACAGAGAGATTGAACGAAGGACAAGCTACAGAGACTTTCTGCACCCGGCAAGCCATGTGAGCGTGGAGTTCACATCCTTGACAAGCCAGGTAGAAGTAGACCAACACAAACAACAGGCAGTACGCATGTTCACAGATGGAAGCAAAATCGAGGGCAAAGTCGGAGCAGCACTGTCCTTGTGGAACCACGAAGAAGAGACTAAAGCCCTCAAATTCAAGCTGGCACCGTACTGTACTGTTTATCAGGCGGAACTCTACGCCATATATAGAGCAACGCGCGAAATCCTGCGCTGCCATGCGCCCTCCTATGGAATATACAGCGATTCCAGAGCAGCCCTGGAAACAGTGACCAACCCTAACTCGACACATCCACTCGTAGCAGAAGTACGAAAAAACATAGAGACAATGAAACTCCAGAACAAGGAACTCTCCTTGTTCTGGATCAAAGCCCACGCTGGAGTGGATGGGAACGAGCGTGCAGATCACCTGGCGAAAGAGGCCGCACTAAAAATAAAAAGGAGAGCTGACTACGAGGATTCCCCCGTCTCATTTGTGAAGCGACAGATTAGATCTGACTCGCTCCACAAATGGAACGAGAGATACAAGATGGCAGAAACCGCATCAGTCACAAAGGTGTTCTTCCCAGATGTCAAACTTGCCTACGCAACAGTTAGGAAGATAGCGCCCTCCGGAGTGCTAACGCAAATTTTCACGGGACACGGTGGGTTCTCAGAATACTTGGCCAGATTCAAGTGTAAGGAAAACCCATCGTGTATCTGTGAGCCCGGAGTCAAAGAAACCGTAGCGCATATTTTATTTGACTGCCCCGTGTACGGACGCGAGAGATATGAGGCTGAGATTTTACTGGATCGCGACGTTACGCGTAATAATGCAAAGGAATTTATGTTAGACAAAGAATTAAGACCGGTATTTTTAAAATACTGTACAAAACTAGCCACAAAAGTAATTAACAGAAATAAAGATAAATAACATTATGATAAATATATATTATTGAATATGCATTATATCATATTATATAAATAAACTTAGATTAAGCAATTGACAGATAGATATTATGTACAGTAAAATAAGATACCTACCATGTAATACGCTGAAAACTGATGCAAATAACCAACCTGTAGATCCGAAATGTGTTGTGTGTAATTAAGTATAAATGTATGTAAATAAGCCAAGTAAGTTATGCTGAATACATATTTTGTAAAATAAGTAGCATCTCAGCATAAAATAAAAAACAATGTGTGCAAAAAACTAGTTATGGAAAAGACTGTAAAATTATTTAGATTTAACATAGAGGTAGACATATTAATAGAAGCATAAGGAATTAAGGAAACAAATAGAGATACTAAACTATGTAAGACAAGTAGAGTTGCAGCTTGAAAATGTCGAAGAGTTTTCAGGCTGCAACTCTGTCTCTGTCAAATGTGGGATGCATTTGTATTGTATAGAGTGTGTTGAGAACCCACCAAGTAGAGTATAAGATGTTAAAATAGCATTTAAGTAAATAAATAAAAGATTAAAAAAGACTCTGACCAAGTCAGAGGGATTCGCCGACGGCCAGATGATCGATGCTGGCAAAAAAAAAAAAAAAAAAAAACCTAACCTAACCTAACCTAACCTAACCTAACCTAACCTTTTTTTTTTTTTTTTTTTTTTTTTAAGTGGGAAAATGCCCTCGCATTTCCCTTCCACCATGGGGGTGGTGGAAGGGGGTATGTGGGACTCGAACCCACTAAAAACCCACTATGAGCAGTCGCCCGCCTTCGTGGGGCCGAGATGGGGTCGCGTTAGCATTCACCATCTGGCCCCGGCGGTTGGCCTGGAACCCATGTCCAGGCCCCGGCCAAGGAGGGGTGGTCACTGCTCACCAGGACCACCCCTCAGACGAGTGGAGCCGTGCAAGCCGGCGGAGAGTCCCCCGACTCTCCACCAGGTGGCTCCACTACAGGGGAAGTCGAAGAAGGCGGGCAAACCGCCCCCTCCTACCCCCCCTTCGCCTCCGGCGGATCGGGTCAGAGCGGGCATCGTCCTCTCTGACCCTCTCCGCGGCCTCCTTCTGCGACATCACCTGTTCGCAGAAGGAGACCATCGCCTGCCACTCCCTGTCGCCGTCGAGCATGGCGTTGACCACGCTCGGCAGCGAGAGGTCCCCTCCCAGGGTGGCTGAAAGTGTGTGTCGCATGGGACCCCACGCGGCACACACCTCCAGCGTGTGGTGCGCCGTATCCTCCGGCGCACCACATTCGTGGCAGGCCGGGGTCGCCTCCCGTCTCGCGATCTGGTGCAGGTACTTTCCGAAACATCCATGTCCGGAAAGCACCTGCACCAGTCGGAACGTCAGCGACCCGAATCGCCGCCGCACCCAGTCACGGAGGACCGGGCGAATGGCCTCCACCGTCCACTGACCAGGGACCGGTGGAGCCAGGTCCTCCGCCCACCGCCTCAACATGGCGGCCCGCGCCTGTCGCCGTAGGCCCTCCACCCGATCCCACTCCAGGTGCTCCCCGTCGGATCTCCTCGCCGCCACGAAGTGGTAAACTTCGGCGAGGATCTCCGCTTGGAGAGCCCAGGGGGGATCGCCGGCCAGCACGCATGCTGCCGTCCAGGACACCGTCCGGTATCCGCGGATCACCCTCGTCGCAATGACCCGCTGCGGTTGTCGCAGCAGGGTCATGTTCGCGCGACCGAGGGCGTCCACCCAGACCGGTGCCCCGTAGGTGGCCATACTCCGGATCACTCCGGAGTATAGACGGCGACATGTGGCGCTCGGGCCGCCCACGTTGGGCAGCAGCCTCCCCAGTGCGGCGGCGGCTCCCAGGACTCTCGGGGCCAGCTGGGTAAAGTGGGCCCTGAAAGTCCACCGTCCGTCCAGGATGAGACCCAGATATTTCATCTGGGTCCCAACCCGGACCGGGACTCCGTCCAGGACCACTCTGGTCCCTGGCGGGGGTCCCCCCCGAGGCCCGTGGAACAACAGGGCCTCGGTCTTGGAGAGGGCCACTCCCAGCCCGAGGGAGCGGATGCGGTCGATCACGTGGGCCGTGCCCACCTCGGCCAACCGCACCGTCTCCCTCAGGTCCCTCCCCCTGACTACGACCAGGGTGTCGTCCGCGTAGCACGCAACCCGCATGTTGGCGGGCAGCGTGCCACGGAGGACCCAGTCGTAGCCGATGTTCCACAGGAGCGGTCCCAGCACCGACCCCTGCGGAACCCCGCGGACGACGCGACGGCGTCTCAGACCGTCGCGTCCCTCCACCAGGACTTCGCGGTCCTGGAGGTAGTCCGCCAACAGCCTCCGCAGATACAGGGGCACCCCGTGGTAACGGAGCGCCTCCTGTATCGTTCCGTGCGGCAGACTGTTGAAGGCGTTGGCAATGTCCAGCGAGACAGCCAACGCCTTATCCCCCTCCCGGACCGCCTCCTGCGTCCACCCCTTGAGCCAGAGCAAGGCGTCGATCGTTGACCGCCTCGCTCTGAACCCAAACTGGGCCTCCGACAACTGAGGCCCAGTGCCGCCTAGGTGCCGGACGACGCGGGAAGCCACCACTCTTTCCAGCAGCTTCCCCGCGTCGTCGAGCAGCACTATTGGCCTGTATGCGGAAGGCGAGTCTACGGCACGACCCTCCTTCCGCAACAGGCACAGCCGGCCGTCCTTCCACAGCTTCGGGAACCGTCCGGACGTGATGCACACGTCGAACAGCTCCCGAAGCCGATCGCCCATCTCCCTGAGGGCGATCCTCAGGACCCTCTTCGGGATCCCGTCCGGACCCGGCGCCGTCCGTTTGCCGCTCAGGCGGCCGACGGCCAACTCCATCTCCACCTCTGAGACAGGTGGGATGGAGTCCGGGTCCACCTCCTCGACCGGCGAGGAGGGCGCCGCCATCGCGGGCGGGGTGTGGTGGGGGTCGTTGGCGGGGAAAAGCCCTTCCAACACCCCGCCCAGGATCTCCGGCTCCAGGGACTCCGCAACCGGGGGTGCCTGGCCCCGGAATTTCTTCCGGGCCGCTCTGTAAGGGCGCCCCCACGGATCCCTATCGAGGCCCTCCAGGGCCTCGCGCCAGGACCGCTCCTTGGCCCGACCGATGGCCAGCTGCAGCTCCCGCTTCGCCTCGCGGTAGGAGCTGTACAGCTGCTCCTCGGCTGTCAGCTCCTCGGCTGACAGCTCGCCGTCGGTCCGCCCGTGGCGCCGCCTCCTACAGTGACCGTAGGAGCGGCGCGCCGCCGAGCAGGCGGCTCGGAGATCCGCTATCTCCGAGCTCCACCAATAGACCTCCCGGCGGCCCGGGAGGCGTCTGCACCTCGGCATGGCGGCGTCGCACACCGCGGTCACCGCCTCCCGGAAGCGGCTCGCCGCGACTTCCGCCTCCGGGTGTGTGGGCGCGGCGAACCACGACTGGACGATCGCCGCCTCGGACGCCACCTCGGCGTCGAGGCGAGAGATCGCCCAGCGCGGGAAGTCCGCTCGCGCCACTTGCCCCCCTTGGATGTCGGTGGTGGAGGAGATCTCGAACCATATGTATTTATGGTCCGAGAGAGTCTCCACCTCCGACATCACCCTCCACGACTGGACACGTGCTGCGACAGCGGGGGTGGCGAACGATACGTCCACCACGGACCCCCCTCGCTGTCGCACGCACGTGTGGGCCGACCCTCTATTCAAGAGGGTCAGTCCCGTGGCAACCCCCCACTCCCTGACAATCTCCCCACGAGTGTCGGTAGAGGGGTTGCCCCAGTCCCGGGCCTTGGCGTTCAGGTCCCCCATAAAGAGGACCTGACGTGGCACCTGCCTTCTAACCGCCGCGGCTAGGAGGTCCATAAAGACCTCCAGCTCCGCAGCGGTTCTATTGGGGGAGAAGTATGCGCCAACTGCCACATACTCCCCCCACTTGGCCACCACGTACCCCGCACCTCTCTCTACTACCGAGAGGGGGGGACCGCCATGCGCCCTTCCCACGATGGCCACGGAGTCGTCCAGGTCCCCAGCCCAGCACGCATGCTGAGAGGGGACAAAGTACGGCTCCGCAGCGACCGCCAAGTCGACGTTCCACTGCGCCAGGGACTGCATAAGCAGATCTTGAGCCCTGGCGCAGTGGTTGAGGTTCGTCTGGAGGAGGTTGAGTTGGCCGACTTGATCCATATTAGTCAGCCATCTCAACCTCCTCGCAAGTCGCTTGGCTCGCTCCCGTCACGGGAGCGACCAGTGGAGTCACTGGGGTGGTCCGGACCCCAGCGGTTCTCCCCTTCGTCTTGGGGGGAACGCAACTTCGCGTCCCCATTGTGTGCCCGGCCGGCCTCCCCGACTCTGCGCATATAGCGCAGTGGGGGTCGGCCCGCCCGCAGGTGGCCGCCTTGTGACCTGTGTTTCCACACCGGAAGCACAGGTCACCCCTGTCGGACGTGGAAGGGCACTGGGGGCGTGTATGCCCCAGCCCCATGCACTTGAAGCAGCGCATGGGGCGATCCCCCAACGACACCAGCCGTGCCACGCTCCACCCGACCAAAAACCTGCCCTCTTTCAGCAGCACCTTGGCTGCCGTGACAGGGCAGGAGACAATGGTGGAGCCAGTGCCTCCGGGGCCGGTGCGCACCTCTCCAGCCCTCACGAGCCCGACGTCGCAGCGGCCCGCCTCGGCCACTGCAGCGGCCACCTTCTCCTTGGTGGCCGTGTCGTCCAGGCCGATGACGCGCAGGTCCGTCGTTTTGACGGGCCTGGTCACCACGGCCACCTCCGACAGGACCTCGCGGAGCTTCTCCGCGAGCCTGTCGGCTTTCTCCTCTGTTTGGGAGCCGGGAATCTCCAGCATCCTGGCTCCCGTGGCCGTCTGCCTGAATCGGACAAGATCAATTCCGATCTCGCGGAGTTTGATCTTGTCCTGGGCCAGCTGCAGGACGGCGCTGTAAGTGACCCCGGCCTCCTGGGCCGCGGGACGCAATGTCACCACGACCGCCGCGGAGTTAGGGGCCCTCGGCAGCGCCGCCATCGGCCTCGGCGCCGCCTTGACAGCGGCAGCAGCCGCAGGCGCAGAGCGGGCCGCAGCGGCGGCGGCAAAAGTCACCGGCGCTGTAGGGGGGGAGGATTTCTTCCCCCTTTTCCCACGCTTCCTCGGCCCTGGGGCAGCCACTGGGGCAGCCACTGGAGCAGGCGCTGGGGCAGCCGCTGGAGCAGGCACTGGGGGCGCTGAGGGGACGGAGGATTTCCCCCTCCCCTTCCCTTTGCTCGTCACCGTCGCCCAGCTGTCACCAGCAGGGACAACTACCGGCATGGGCCTGGGCGGCGATGGTACGGCATCCGCTGCAGCCCTCTTTGCATCCGCCCTCAGCGGCGGACGGACCACAGGCGCTGGCAAGAGGCGCTCCTCTATTCCCGCCATTCGGGCACTCAACATGTCCCCGAATGTCAGGGAGAAGGAGCGCTTAAGCTCCTCCAGCATCTCCCCCATCCCTGGGGGAGCCTGCATCGCCACGGAGGCAGAGGCAGCAGCAGCGGCGGCAGCTGAGGTGGCAACGGCGGCCTCCGTCTTTGCCTCAGAGAATCCACGACGGAGCGCCTTCACCTCTGCCTTGCAGGCCTCCACCTCCAGGCGTAGACGGCCATTGTCGGCCCTCAGCATCTGCGTCTCCCTGGCCTCGCTCCGCTCGGCGAGGGCGTCGACGACCTCTCGCAGGCACCTCGCCGAAGTTTTCAGGAGGCCAGCGAGCTCCCCCTTGAGGTTCGACGACCTCTTCACGACCCCCAAGATGTTGGAGAGGCTCTCTCCTGCCCGCGCCCTCAGCGATTGCGCGTCCAGCGCACTGGCGTCGCTTTCTGCCAAGGAAGCGACTTCATTGCCGCTGTCCACCTTGGCTGCCTTTTCAGAGGCCCCCCTGTAACACCGTTTGTTGAGGGTATCCGTCATCGCAGGGCGGAGAAAATCCTCCCTCGACGGACCCCCAACTTTGGCAACTCTAACCTAACCTAACCTAACCTAACCTAACCTTTTTTTTTTTTTTTTTTTTTTTTTTTTAAGTGGGAAAATGCCCTCGCATTTCCCTTCCACCATGGGGGTGGTGGAAGGGGGTATGTGGGACTCGAACCCACTAAAAACCCACTATGAGCAGTCGCCCGCCTTCGTGGGGCCGAGATGGGGTCGCGTTAGCATTCACCATCTGGCCCCGGCGGTTGGCCTGGAACCCGTGTCCAGGCCCCGGCCAAGGAGGGGTGGTCACTGCTCACCAGGACCACCCCTCAGACGAGTGGAGCCGTGCAAGCCGGCGGAGAGTCCCCCGACTCTCCACCAGGTGGCTCCACTACAGGGGAAGTCGAAGAAGGCGGGCAAACCGCCCCCTCCTACCCCCCCTTCGCCTCCGGCGGATCGGGTCAGAGCGGGCATCGTCCTCTCTGACCCTCTCCGCGGCCTCCTTCTGCGACATCACCTGTTCGCAGAAGGAGACCATCGCCTGCCACTCCCTGTCGCCGTCGAGCATGGCGTTGACCACGCTCGGCAGCGAGAGGTCCCCTCCCAGGGTGGCTGAAAGTGTGTGTCGCATGGGACCCCACGCGGCACACACCTCCAGCGTGTGGTGCGCCGTATCCTCCGGCGCACCACATTCGTGGCAGGCCGGGGTCGCCTCCCGTCTCGCGATCTGGTACAGGTACTTTCCGAAACATCCATGTCCGGAAAGCACCTGCACCAGTCGGAACGTAAGCGACCCGAATCGCCGCCGCACCCAGTCACGGAGGACCGGGCGAATGGCCTCCACCGTCCACTGACCAGGGACCGGTGGAGCCAGGTCCTCCGCCCACCGCCTCAACATGGCGGCCCGCGCCTGTCGCCGTAGGCCCTCCACCCGATCCCACTCCAGGTGCTCCCCGTCGGATCTCCTCGCCGCCACGAAGTGGTAAACTTCGGCGAGGATCTCCGCTTGGAGAGCCCAGGGGGGATCGCCGGCCAGCACGCATGCTGCCGTCCAGGACACCGTCCGGTATCCGCGGATCACCCTCGTCGCAATGACCCGCTGCGGTTGTCGCAGCAGGGTCATGTTCGCGCGACCGAGGGCGTCCACCCAGACCGGTGCCCCGTACAGGGCCATACTCCGGATCACTCCGGAGTATAGACGGCGACATGTGGCGCTCGGGCCGCCCACGTTGGGCAGCAGCCTCCCCAGTGCGGCGGCGGCTCCCAGGACTCTCGGGGCCAGCTGGGTAAAGTGGGCCCCGAAAGTCCACCGTCCGTCCAGGATGAGACCCAGATATTTCATCTGGGTCCCAACCCGGACCGGGACTCCGTCCAGGACCACTCTGGTCCCTGGCGGGGGTCCCCCCCGAGGCCCGTGGAACAACAGGGCCTCGGTCTTGGAGAGGGCCACTCCCAGCCCGAGGGAGCGGATGCGGTCGATCACGTGGGCCGTGCCCACCTCGGCCAACCGCACCGTCTCCCTCAGGTCCCTCCCCCTGACTACGACCAGGGTGTCGTCCGCGTAGCACGCAACCCGCATGTTGGCGGGCAGCGTGCCACGGAGGACCCAGTCGTAGCCGATGTTCCACAGGAGCGGTCCCAGCACCGACCCCTGTGGAACCCCGCGGACGACGCGACGGCGTCTCAGACCGTCGCGTCCCTCCACCAGGACTTCGCGGTCCTGGAGGTAGTCCGCCAACAGCCTCCGCAGATACAGGGGCACCCCGTGGTAACGGAGCGCCTCCTGTATCGTTCCGTGCGGCAGACTGTTGAAGGCGTTGGCAATGTCCAGCGAGACAGCCAACGCCTTATCCCCCTCCCGGACCGCCTCCTGCGTCCACCCCTTGAGCCAGAGCAAGGCGTCAATCGTTGACCGCCTCGCTCTGAACCCAAACTGGGCCTCCGACAACTGAGGCCCAGTGCCGCCTAGGTGCCGGACGACGCGGGAAGCCACCACTCTTTCCAGCAGCTTCCCCGCGTCGTCGAGCAGCACTATTGGCCTGTATGCGGAAGGCGAGTCTACGGCACGACCCTCCTTCCGCAACAGGCACAGCCGGCCGTCCTTCCACAGCTTCGGGAACCGTCCGGACGTGATGCACACGTCGAACAGCTCCCGAAGCCGATCGCCCATCTCCCTGAGGGCGATCCTCAGGACCCTCTTCGGGATCCCGTCCGGACCCGGCGCCGTCCGTTTGCCGCTCAGGCGGCCGACGGCCAACTCCATCTCCACCTCTGAGACAGGTGGGATGGAGTCCGGGTCCACCTCCTCGACCGGCGAGGAGGGCGCCGCCATCGCGGGCGGGGTGTGGTGGGGGTCGATGGCGGGGAAAAGCCCCTCCAACACCCCGCCCAGGATCTCCGGCTCCAGGGACTCCGCAACCGGGGGCGCCTGGCCCCGGAATTTCTTCCGGGCCGCTCTATACGGGCGCCCCCACGGATCCCTATCGAGGCCCTCTAGGGCCTCGCGCCAGGACCGCTCCTTGGCCCGACCGATGGCCAGCTGCAGCTCCCGCTTCGCCTCGCGGTAGGAGCTGTACAGCTGCTCCTCGGCTGTCAGCTCCTCGGCTGACAGCTCGCCGTCGGTCCGCCCGTGACGTCGCCTCCTACGGTGAGCGTAGGAGCGGCGCGCCGCCGAGCAGGCGGCTCGGAGATCCGCTATCTCCGAGCTCCACCAATAGACCTCCCGGCGGCCCGGGAGGCGTCTGCTCCTAGGCATGGCGGCGTCGCACACCGCGGTCACCGCCTCCCGGAAGCGGCTCGCTGCGACTTCCGCCTCCGGGTGTGTGGGCGCGGCGAACCACGACTGGACGATCGCCGCCTCGGACGCCACCTCGGCGTCGAGGCGAGAGATCGCCCAGCGCGGGAAGTCCGCTCGCGCCACTTGCCCCCCTTGGATGTCGGTGGTGGAGGAGATCTCGAACCATATGTATTTATGGTCCGAGAGAGTCTCCACCTCCGACATCACCCTCCACGACTGGACACGTGCCGCGACAGCGGGGGTGGCGAACGATACGTCCACCACGGACCCCCCTCGCTGTCGCACGCACGTGTGGGCCGACCCTCTATTCAAGAGGGTCAGTCCCGTGGCAACCCCCCACTCCCTGACAATCTCCCCACGAGAGTCGGTAGAGGGGTTGCCCCAGTCCCGGGCCTTGGCGTTCAGGTCCCCCATAAAGAGGACCTGACGTGGCACCTGCCTTCTAACCGCCGCGGCTAGGAGGTCCATAAAGACCTCCAGCTCCGCAGCGGTTCTGTTGGGGGAGAAGTATGCGCCAACTGCCGCATACTCCCCCCACTTGGCCACCACGTACCCCGCACCTCTCTCTACTACCGAGAGGGGGGGACCGCCATGCGCCCTTCCCACGATGGCCACGGAGTCGTCCAGGTCCCCAGCCCAGCACGCATGCTGAGAGGGGACAAAGTACGGCTCCGCAGCGACCGCCAAGTCGACGTTCCACTGCGCCAGGGACTGCATAAGCAGATCTTGAGCCCTGGCGCAGTGGTTGAGGTTCGTCTGGAGGAGGTTGAGTTGGCCGACTTGATCCATGTTAGTCAGCCATCTCAACCTCCTCGCAAGTCGCTTGGCTCGCTCCCGTCACGGGAGCGACCAGTGGAGTCACTGGGGTGGTCCGGACCCCAGCGGTTCTCCCCTTCGTTTTGGGGGGAACACAGCTTCGCGTCCCCATTGTGTGCCCGGCCGGCCTCCCCGACTCTGCGCATATAGCGCAGTGGGGGTCGGCCCGCCCGCAGGTGGCCGCCTTGTGACCTGTGTTTCCACACCGGAAGCACAGGTCACCCCTGTCGGACGTCGAAGGGCACTGGGGGCGTGTATGCCCCAGCCCCATGCACTTGTAACAGCGCATGGGGCGATCCCCCAACGACACCAGCCGTGCCACGCTCCACCCGACCAAAAGCCTGCCCTCTTTCAGCAGCACCTTGGCTGCCGAGACAGGGCAGGACACAATGGTGGAGCCAGTGCCTCCGGGGCCGGTGCGCACCTCTCCAGCCCTCACGAGCCCGACGTCGCAGCGGCCCGCCTCGGCCACTGCAGCGGCCACCTTCTCCTTGGTGGCCGTGTCGTCCAGGCCGATGACGCGCAGGTCCGTCGTTTTGACGGGCCTGGTCACCACGGCCACCTCCGACAGGACCTCGCGGAGCTTCTCCGCGAGCCTGTCGGCTTTCTCCTCTGTTTGGGAGCCAGGAATCTCCAGCATCCTGGCTCCCGTGGCCGTCTGCCTGAATCGGACAAGATCAATTCCGATCTCGCGGAGTTTGATCCTGTCCTGGGCCAGCTGCAGGACGGCGCTGTAAGTGACCCCGGCCTCCTGGGCCGCGGGACGCAATGTCACCACGACCGCCGCGGAGTTAGGGGCCCTCGGTAGCGCCGCCATCGGCCTCGGCGCCGCCTTGACAGCGGCAGCAGCCGCAGGCGCAGAGCGGGCCGCAGCGGCGGTGGCAAAAGTCACCGGCGCTGAAGGGGGGGAGGATTTCTTCCCCCTTTTCCCGCGCTTCCTCGGCCCTGGGGCAGCCACTGGGGCAGCCACTGGAGCAGGCGCTGGGGCAGCCGCTGGGGCAGCCGCTGGAGCAGGCACTGGGGTAGCCGCTGAGGGGACGGAGGATTTCCCCCTACCCTTCCCTTTTCTCGTCACCGTCGCCCAGCTGTCACCAGCAGGGACAACTGCCGGCATGGGCCTGGGCGGCGGTGGAACGGCATCCGCTGCAGCCCTCTTAGCGTCCGCCCTCAGTGGCGGACGCACAACAGGCGCTGGCAAGAGGCGCTCCTCTATTCCCGCCATTCGGGCACTCAGCATGTCCCCGAATGTCAGGGAGAAGGAGCGCTTCAGCTCCTCCAGCATCTCCCCCATCCCTGAGGGAGCCTGCATCGCCACGGAGGCAGAGGCAGCAGCAGCGGCGGCGGCTGAGGTGGCGACGGCGGCCTCCGTCTTGGCCTCAGAGAATCCACGACGGAGCGCCTTCACCTCTGCCTTGCAGGCCTCCACCTCCAGGCGTAGACGGCCATTGTCGGCCCTCAGTAACTGCGTCTCCCTGGCCTCGCTCCGCTCGGCGAGGGCGTCGACAACCTCTCGCAGGCACCTCGCCGAAGTTTTTAACAGGCCAGCGAGCTCCCCCTTGAGGTTCGACGACCTCTTCACGACCCCCAAGATGTTGGAGAGGCTCTCTCCTGCCCGCGCCCTCAGCGATTGCGCGTCCAGCGCACTGGCGTCGCTGTCCGCCAATGAAGCGACTTCATTGCCGCTGTCCGCCCTTGGCGCCTTTTCAGAGGCCCCCCTGTAACAACGTTTGTTGAGGGTATCCGCCATCGCAGGGCGGAGAAACTCCTCCCTCGACGGACCCCCAACTTTGGCAGCTCTCCCCTTGCCGCCTCCTCTCTTCGACGTCGCGACCTTTGCAGCCGCCGCACCCTCGGTCTCCGTGTCGGAGTCTAGATACCCCGGCGCGAAGAACGAGGAATACGGCCGCTTCCTGGCCGCCTCGTCTACTGACATGTCCGAGAAGTCGGACTCCGCCCCTTCCTCCGTGCCGGAGGGGCCCTGAAGAGGGCCTTTTTTGGGCGCAGCCGACGACTCGGACTCCGACCCCGATTTAACCCCCGGTGACTGGCCCTTAGAAGGGCCTTTTACGAATCGCCCGTTCGCCTTGCGTAGGGGCTTCGCAGCCTGCGACGCATAATGCGGAGTCCGCGATACCTCCAAGCAAGCCGGACCGGCTTCAGCAGCCTCCCGACGACAGGGGGGGGGTGACCCTCCCCCGCTTACAATAGAACGTTCGTCCATCCTGAGATGGGAAGGCGGAACAACGCACAGGAGCCTAGCTCGACCGTGCTAATTATTCACGCCAACCCACAACAGTTGGCAATAACTAACTACCCACAACAGTTGGCAACAACGCGAGGGAGCCTAGCTCGACCCTGCTAATTGTCACCAAAAGTTCCGAGCGTCAAGGAAAAGTTAGAGAGATTAACCTAACCTAACCTAACCTAACCTAACCTAACCTAACCTAACCTAACCTAACCTAACCTAACCTAACCTAACCTAACCTAACCTAACCTAACCTTTTTTTTTTTTTTTTTTTTTTTTAAGTGGGAAAATGCCCTCGCATTTCCCTTCCACCATGGGGGTGGTGGAAGGGGGTATGTGGGACTCGAACCCACTAAAAACCCACTATGAGCAGTCGCCCGCCTTCGTGGGGCCGAGATGGGGTCGCGTTAGCATTCACCATCTGGCCCCGGCGGTTGGCCTGGAACCCGTGTCCAGGCCCCGGCCAAGGAGGGGTGGTCACTGCTCACCAGGACCACCCCTCAGACGAGTGGAGCCGTGCAAGCCGGCGGAGAGTCCCCCGACTCTCCACCAGGTGGCTCCACTACAGGGGAAGTCGAAGAAGGCGGGCAAACCGCCCCCTCCTACCCCCCCTTCGCCTCCGGCGGATCGGGTCAGAGCGGGCATCGTCCTCTCTGACCCTCTCCGCGGCCTCCTTCTGCGACATCACCTGTTCGCAGAAGGAGACCATCGCCTGCCACTCCCTGTCGCCGTCGAGCATGGCGTTGACCACGCTCGGCAGCGAGAGGTCCCCTCCCAGGGTGGCTGAAAGTGTGTGTCGCATGGGACCCCACGCGGCACACACCTCCAGCGTGTGGTGCGCCGTATCCTCCGGCGCACCACATTCGTGGCAGGCCGGGGTCGCCTCCCGTCTCGCGATCTGGTACAGGTACTTTCCGAAACATCCATGTCCGGAAAGCACCTGCACCAGTCGGAACGTAAGCGACCCGAATCGCCGCCGCACCCAGTCACGGAGGACCGGGCGAATGGCCTCCACCGTCCACTGACCAGGGACCGGTGGAGCCAGGTCCTCCGCCCACCGCCTCAACATGGCGGCCCGCGCCTGTCGCCGTAGGCCCTCCACCCGATCCCACTCCAGGTGCTCCCCGTCGGATCTCCTCGCCGCCACGAAGTGGTAAACTTCGGCGAGGATCTCCGCTTGGAGAGCCCAGGGGGGATCGCCGGCCAGCACGCATGCTGCCGTCCAGGACACCGTCCGGTATCCGCGGATCACCCTCGTCGCAATGACCCGCTGCGGTTGTCGCAGCAGGGTCATGTTCGCGCGACCGAGGGCGTCCACCCAGACCGGTGCCCCGTACAGGGCCATACTCCGGATCACTCCGGAGTATAGACGGCGACATGTGGCGCTCGGGCCGCCCACGTTGGGCAGCAGCCTCCCCAGTGCGGCGGCGGCTCCCAGGACTCTCGGGGCCAGCTGGGTAAAGTGGGCCCCGAAAGTCCACCGTCCGTCCAGGATGAGACCCAGATATTTCATCTGGGTCCCAACCCGGACCGGGACTCCGTCCAGGACCACTCTGGTCCCTGGCGGGGGTCCCCCCCGAGGCCCGTGGAACAACAGGGCCTCGGTCTTGGAGAGGGCCACTCCCAGCCCGAGGGAGCGGATGCGGTCGATCACGTGGGCCGTGCCCACCTCGGCCAACCGCACCGTCTCCCTCAGGTCCCTCCCCCTGACTACGACCAGGGTGTCGTCCGCGTAGCACGCAACCCGCATGTTGGCGGGCAGCGTGCCACGGAGGACCCAGTCGTAGCCGATGTTCCACAGGAGCGGTCCCAGCACCGACCCCTGTGGAACCCCGCGGACGACGCGACGGCGTCTCAGACCGTCGCGTCCCTCCACCAGGACTTCGCGGTCCTGGAGGTAGTCCGCCAACAGCCTCCGCAGATACAGGGGCACCCCGTGGTAACGGAGCGCCTCCTGTATCGTTCCGTGCGGCAGACTGTTGAAGGCGTTGGCAATGTCCAGCGAGACAGCCAACGCCTTATCCCCCTCCCGGACCGCCTCCTGCGTCCACCCCTTGAGCCAGAGCAAGGCGTCAATCGTTGACCGCCTCGCTCTGAACCCAAACTGGGCCTCCGACAACTGAGGCCCAGTGCCGCCTAGGTGCCGGACGACGCGGGAAGCCACCACTCTTTCCAGCAGCTTCCCCGCGTCGTCGAGCAGCACTATTGGCCTGTATGCGGAAGGCGAGTCTACGGCACGACCCTCCTTCCGCAACAGGCACAGCCGGCCGTCCTTCCACAGCTTCGGGAACCGTCCGGACGTGATGCACACGTCGAACAGCTCCCGAAGCCGATCGCCCATCTCCCTGAGGGCGATCCTCAGGACCCTCTTCGGGATCCCGTCCGGACCCGGCGCCGTCCGTTTGCCGCTCAGGCGGCCGACGGCCAACTCCATCTCCACCTCTGAGACAGGTGGGATGGAGTCCGGGTCCACCTCCTCGACCGGCGAGGAGGGCGCCGCCATCGCGGGCGGGGTGTGGTGGGGGTCGATGGCGGGGAAAAGCCCCTCCAACACCCCGCCCAGGATCTCCGGCTCCAGGGACTCCGCAACCGGGGGCGCCTGGCCCCGGAATTTCTTCCGGGCCGCTCTATACGGGCGCCCCCACGGATCCCTATCGAGGCCCTCTAGGGCCTCGCGCCAGGACCGCTCCTTGGCCCGACCGATGGCCAGCTGCAGCTCCCGCTTCGCCTCGCGGTAGGAGCTGTACAGCTGCTCCTCGGCTGTCAGCTCCTCGGCTGACAGCTCGCCGTCGGTCCGCCCGTGACGTCGCCTCCTACGGTGAGCGTAGGAGCGGCGCGCCGCCGAGCAGGCGGCTCGGAGATCCGCTATCTCCGAGCTCCACCAATAGACCTCCCGGCGGCCCGGGAGGCGTCTGCTCCTAGGCATGGCGGCGTCGCACACCGCGGTCACCGCCTCCCGGAAGCGGCTCGCTGCGACTTCCGCCTCCGGGTGTGTGGGCGCGGCGAACCACGACTGGACGATCGCCGCCTCGGACGCCACCTCGGCGTCGAGGCGAGAGATCGCCCAGCGCGGGAAGTCCGCTCGCGCCACTTGCCCCCCTTGGATGTCGGTGGTGGAGGAGATCTCGAACCATATGTATTTATGGTCCGAGAGAGTCTCCACCTCCGACATCACCCTCCACGACTGGACACGTGCCGCGACAGCGGGGGTGGCGAACGATACGTCCACCACGGACCCCCCTCGCTGTCGCACGCACGTGTGGGCCGACCCTCTATTCAAGAGGGTCAGTCCCGTGGCAACCCCCCACTCCCTGACAATCTCCCCACGAGAGTCGGTAGAGGGGTTGCCCCAGTCCCGGGCCTTGGCGTTCAGGTCCCCCATAAAGAGGACCTGACGTGGCACCTGCCTTCTAACCGCCGCGGCTAGGAGGTCCATAAAGACCTCCAGCTCCGCAGCGGTTCTGTTGGGGGAGAAGTATGCGCCAACTGCCGCATACTCCCCCCACTTGGCCACCACGTACCCCGCACCTCTCTCTACTACCGAGAGGGGGGGACCGCCATGCGCCCTTCCCACGATGGCCACGGAGTCGTCCAGGTCCCCAGCCCAGCACGCATGCTGAGAGGGGACAAAGTACGGCTCCGCAGCGACCGCCAAGTCGACGTTCCACTGCGCCAGGGACTGCATAAGCAGATCTTGAGCCCTGGCGCAGTGGTTGAGGTTCGTCTGGAGGAGGTTGAGTTGGCCGACTTGATCCATGTTAGTCAGCCATCTCAACCTCCTCGCAAGTCGCTTGGCTCGCTCCCGTCACGGGAGCGACCAGTGGAGTCACTGGGGTGGTCCGGACCCCAGCGGTTCTCCCCTTCGTTTTGGGGGGAACACAGCTTCGCGTCCCCATTGTGTGCCCGGCCGGCCTCCCCGACTCTGCGCATATAGCGCAGTGGGGGTCGGCCCGCCCGCAGGTGGCCGCCTTGTGACCTGTGTTTCCACACCGGAAGCACAGGTCACCCCTGTCGGACGTCGAAGGGCACTGGGGGCGTGTATGCCCCAGCCCCATGCACTTGTAACAGCGCATGGGGCGATCCCCCAACGACACCAGCCGTGCCACGCTCCACCCGACCAAAAGCCTGCCCTCTTTCAGCAGCACCTTGGCTGCCGAGACAGGGCAGGACACAATGGTGGAGCCAGTGCCTCCGGGGCCGGTGCGCACCTCTCCAGCCCTCACGAGCCCGACGTCGCAGCGGCCCGCCTCGGCCACTGCAGCGGCCACCTTCTCCTTGGTGGCCGTGTCGTCCAGGCCGATGACGCGCAGGTCCGTCGTTTTGACGGGCCTGGTCACCACGGCCACCTCCGACAGGACCTCGCGGAGCTTCTCCGCGAGCCTGTCGGCTTTCTCCTCTGTTTGGGAGCCAGGAATCTCCAGCATCCTGGCTCCCGTGGCCGTCTGCCTGAATCGGACAAGATCAATTCCGATCTCGCGGAGTTTGATCCTGTCCTGGGCCAGCTGCAGGACGGCGCTGTAAGTGACCCCGGCCTCCTGGGCCGCGGGACGCAATGTCACCACGACCGCCGCGGAGTTAGGGGCCCTCGGTAGCGCCGCCATCGGCCTCGGCGCCGCCTTGACAGCGGCAGCAGCCGCAGGCGCAGAGCGGGCCGCAGCGGCGGTGGCAAAAGTCACCGGCGCTGAAGGGGGGGAGGATTTCTTCCCCCTTTTCCCGCGCTTCCTCGGCCCTGGGGCAGCCACTGGGGCAGCCACTGGAGCAGGCGCTGGGGCAGCCGCTGGGGCAGCCGCTGGAGCAGGCACTGGGGTAGCCGCTGAGGGGACGGAGGATTTCCCCCTACCCTTCCCTTTTCTCGTCACCGTCGCCCAGCTGTCACCAGCAGGGACAACTGCCGGCATGGGCCTGGGCGGCGGTGGAACGGCATCCGCTGCAGCCCTCTTAGCGTCCGCCCTCAGTGGCGGACGCACAACAGGCGCTGGCAAGAGGCGCTCCTCTATTCCCGCCATTCGGGCACTCAGCATGTCCCCGAATGTCAGGGAGAAGGAGCGCTTCAGCTCCTCCAGCATCTCCCCCATCCCTGAGGGAGCCTGCATCGCCACGGAGGCAGAGGCAGCAGCAGCGGCGGCGGCTGAGGTGGCGACGGCGGCCTCCGTCTTGGCCTCAGAGAATCCACGACGGAGCGCCTTCACCTCTGCCTTGCAGGCCTCCACCTCCAGGCGTAGACGGCCATTGTCGGCCCTCAGTAACTGCGTCTCCCTGGCCTCGCTCCGCTCGGCGAGGGCGTCGACAACCTCTCGCAGGCACCTCGCCGAAGTTTTTAACAGGCCAGCGAGCTCCCCCTTGAGGTCCAGCGAGCTCCCCCTTGAGGTAACCTAACCTAACCTAACCTAACCTAACCTAACCTAACCTAACCTAACCTAACCTAACCTAACCTTTTTTTTTTTTTTTTTTTTTTTTTTTTTTTTTTTTTTTTTTTTTTTTTTTTTTTTATCCTGGGAAAATCCATTACGGATACCACCGAACCGGGGGGTTGGGTGGTTATGTGGGGCTCTCCACACCTTACTTTGGTGCGTAATACCCACTAAAAACCCAGGGTGCTCCACCTTCGCCGACCGAAGACGGGAGGCGCGGGACCGCTTGCGCATTCGCCGCAGCTCCCGTCGAGTCGCAGCCCACCGTTTGGCAGACCCACCTCTTGGGAGGGTGTAAAAAGCCCTCCCACACCTCGTGTGTGATGCCCCGGAGCACTTGGGGCATCTACACCACCTCACGATGGCCTATCACTGAGAGGTGCCAGGTGCCCCCGCACCCAACACCCCAGGCCCTCGGAGCGGAGATGGAGTGCGGGCTCTGTTAGCCCGCCTCCGTGTCCGCGCCCTCCGGAGCGGCAGAGAGAGAGGATTCCTTTCTCTCTCCCGCTCCTCTACCTCCCTCTGCGAAACAATAGTCTCACAGAAGGAGGTCACCGCCTCCCACGACCTCTGATCATCGACCATCTTACAAATGATTGCCGATAAGGAGAGGTCCGTCCCCACGACCGCGACCAGTGATCGCCGCGGTTCTTCTCCCCCTGGGCATGCCTCCAGTGCGTGCTGGGCGGTGTCTACTGCGAAGCCGCACTGGTGGCAGGCCATGGAGTCTTCCCTTCGGGCGACACGACACAGATACCTCCCGAAACAGCCATGTCCCGAGAGAACCTGCGTCAGCCGGAACGAAAGACTCCCATGCCTCCTTCGAACCCACTCTCCGAGTACGGGGCGAATGGCCTCGAGGAGTCTTCGGGCACTTTCCCCTCTCGGCACCGGTCCAGCAAGGAGCCGTTCCTCCCACGTGGCAAGGGCCGATGTCTTGGCCTCATCACGCCAGTGCGCCACCTCTATTGGTGCCGGTCGCTCGCCCCGCTCCCGCGCCTGCGCTCTGCGCCAGTAGACTGAGGCCAGGACTTCAGCCTCGAGGTCCCACGGAAGCGAGCCGGCGAGCACGCATGCCACCTCGTGAGAGAGTGTGCGATACCCCCTGCACACTCTCACCGCCATAACTCTTTGGGCTCCGATCAGCACGGCGGTGGTCTGCCGATCGAGATGACCCGCCCATATCGGGGCGCCATACAGAGCCATTGAGCTCACCACCGCTGTATAGAGGCGGCGGCAGCTTCCCTCCCCGCCTCCGATGTTCGGGAGCAGGCGACTCAGTGCGCCGGCTGTTCCCAGAATTTTGGGGGACAGCCGCCGCACGTGCTCCTTGAAGTTCCATCTGCCATCGAGGACGACACCGAGATATTTCAGCGTCGTCCCGACAGAGATGGAAGTTCCACCAACCACAATGGTGGAACCTGCAGGTGGTGCTCGCCGAGGACCATGAAAACAGATGGCCTCAGATTTGTGAAGCGCCACCTCCAGACCCAGCATTCTAATTCTGGCAACGACCGTCGCGACACCGGCGGTCGCCAGAATCGCAGCATCTCTGTAGTTTTCTCCCCGGGCGGCAACCAGCGTGTCGTCAGCGTAACAAACGACGCCGACGCCACGAAGGTTTGCACCCCGGAGAGCCCAATCGTACCCGACGTTCCACAGGAGTGGACCTAAGACCGATCCCTGTGGAACGCCGCGCGTCATGGGGCTACTTCCTTCACCTAGAGTCGTCGGGAAGACTACCTCTCTATCGGAGAGATAGTCCCCGACGAGTCTGCGCAGGTACTGGGGCACCTTGTGGTACTCCAGACCGGCATGTATCGTGCTCCAAGGCAGTGTGTTGAATGCGTTGGCGATGTCCAGCGAAACGGCCAACAACACACCGCCGCTGGAGCACGCCTCCTCGGAGAGGTCGCGGACGCGGGATATGGCATCGATCGTCGAGCGACCTCTCCGGAAACCGAACTGGTTGGGCGCCAGATCCGGTCCCGTAGTCTCGAGGTGCCTAACAAGGCGGGCAGCGACCACTCTCTCCAACAGTTTGCCCGCCTCATCAAGCAGCACGATCGGACGATAGCCCGAAGGCTCATCCACTGGACGACCCTCTTTCCTTAGGAGGACGAGTCTGCCCCTTCTCCATCTTTTGGGGAATCTGCCTTCCCTGAGGCACCAGTCAAACAGGTCCTTCAGGGAAGCCCCTAGATGTTTATAGGAGAGGGCCCATGCGCGACCCGGTATGCCGTCAGGCCCAGGCGCTCTGTTTTTGGCCCTCATCCTGAGCACTGCTACACCCAGCTCAACCTCGGAGACAGGGGCAGGCTCATCCACCTCTTCGGCGAGATCAGCCGATGTCGAGGGGGGCGCAAAGTCGGACCCCGGAGCACCGGGGAATAAGCCGTCAACCACTCTCTGCAGCACTGCCGGTTGGAGCGAGGCCGTGATGGGGGGAGCCCAGGGGCGAAGCTTCTGCCTTGCCCACTGGTACGGACGGCCCCATGGGTCGCGCTCTAGCCCCTCCAGCAATTGTTGCCAAGCCTGTCTCTTGCCCTCGACTATCGCAACGCGAAGAGCCCCGGAAGCCTCTCTGTAGGTGGCATAGAGGGACTCGCTCACCTCGTTCTCCTGTCGCCTACGTCTCCGATACCGCTGGTATTGGCGGCGCCTCATCACGCACGTTTTCCGGAGTTCGGCGATCTCCTCCGACCACCAGTAGACTTGGCGTTTCGGCTGTGGGGCTCGCGCGCGCGGCATCGCAGCATCGCAGACGCGCGACATTGCCTCGCACAACTTGTTCGCCATTGCATCCACGTCTACTGGGTCCGGTTCCTGAGGAGTGCCGTTCCACGTTTCGACGAGTGCTGCCTCCTGCAGCACTTCGGCGTTGAGGCGCTTCAGGGCCCATCGCGGACCGATCTCACCTCCCGTCCCTCTCATCTCGTTCGTCTGGGACGAGAAGACGCTGAACCGTATATACCGGTGATCGGACAGCGTCTCCACGTCCACCAACACCTGCCAGTCGCGAATGCGGCAGGCGATGTCTGGCGTGACGAGCGTCACATCGACGATCGACCCACCAGACTGACGGACGCAGGTGTTTTCCGTCCCACGGTTCACGACGCAGAGGCCCACCTCGGCCGACCACTCGAGCACGACGCCGCCCCGAGGGTTCGTCGTCGGGGATCCCCACGCCGTGGATTTGGCATTGAGGTCCCCAAGCACGAGAACGGGTCGTGGGCGGGTCTGACCAATCAAGGTTCCTACCTCACCGAGAAGAGCCTCCAGTTCGTAAACCGGCCGGTTTCGGGAGTGGTACACCCCCACGACGACGACTTGGCCCAAACAAGCCGCCACAAAACCCCTTCCTCTCACCACTCCTTCGAGAGAAGGGGAGTGAGCCGGCGACTGCGTGGTGATCGCAACCAAGCCATCGAGGTCCCCAGCCCAGTCAGATCTGGATGGGACCGCGTACGGCTCGGCGGCCACCGCCACTTGTATCAACCGCTCCGCCATTGACTGCAGGAACAGGTCCTGAGCACCGGCGGAGTGGTTGAGATTCGCCTGGAGGAAAGTTAGGGCCATACTAACTAACTTTCCTCCATGCTTTCCACCGGCCCTTTTTCAGGACTAGGCGGTCGCAGCTGGGCCTTAGCCTCAGTCGCAACGGTCTTCCGTCTGGCCCCTGACTTTGACGGGGGCTTGGCGCAAGCCTTGCCCCCGGAGAGGTGGTCCGCCGGCTTGCCCGCGGCAGCACAGCGGGTGCAGCGTGGAGCGGCGGTGCACTCTTTGGCCTTGTGGGCCTTTTTACCGCAGCGGTAGCACTCGTCGCTGCGGTCAACCTCGGCCTTGCACTGGGCCACAACATGGCCCAATTCGAGGCAGCGATAGCAGCGACGCGGTCTAACAGCCAAAATGCTGACCCGCGCTGCCACCCAGCCCACTAATACACGGCCTCCGCCGGCCATCACCTTCTTGGCAGTTGTTGTTGGACAGCGCACAAACACCGTGCCCATCCCTGCTTGGCCCCGGCGTATTATGCCAACGGATATCGCTGACTCAGAGCACTCGCCTACCCTGGCTAGGGCTTCCGCTAACTCCTCCGGAACGACGGAATCGTCAAGGCCGCTGACCCGAAGGTCGGTGGTTGCAGTCGGCCTTGAGACTCGCACGCTCTCATCGTCCCCGAGCACCGCCCTTAGTTTGCCAGCAAGGAGGTCCGCTTTGGCGGCATTATCCTCGCCGGAGATCTCCAGTACTCGAGCCCCAGTGGCCGCCGTCCTGATCTTCAGCGGCGGTACTCCCAGCTCGCCAAGCTTGATGTTAGCCTTGGCCGCCTCCAGCACCTTGGCATATGTGACACCTTTCTCCGCCGCCCCCGGTTGCAGAGTGATTACCACCGCTGCGGTCTTTGGGGGGCGAAGTTTAGCCACACCTGGTTTAGAGGGCTGTGACTTCGCCTTCGCCTTCGCCTTCGGGGGAGGAGGGGCTCGGACCGGAGGGGCAGACCTCTTCTCCGCGAGTCTTACCTCTGCCGACACCGTCTCTCGCCTCCCAGCTTTCCTTCGCCTCGTCACCACAGTCCAGGCTTCAGCCGGAGGAGTCATGGCGGCAGCGGGGACAGGGGCGGGCGTTGCTGTTGGAGCGCCTTTTCCCCTTGGCACCTGCACTGGAGGAGCGCTCGGAGGACCCTTACGTTTGGGATCTGCTCTCATACCAGCCTCGGCCTCCCTTCGCCGATCTGCAGCCAATGGAGGCCTCAGGGTCCGCTCAGGAAGCAGCCTATCCTGAATCCCAGCAAACATGGCATTTATCTTGGTGCCGACTTGCACCATGATTTGCTGTACTACCTCCTCTGTGCAGGGAGTTTGAGCCGAGGCCGGGGCGCGAGCAGGTACCGAAGTCGGAGCGGGACGAGCTTGGATCGCCCTCATCTGCTCTATCTCTCGCCGGAGTTCCTTCAGCTCCGATGAAAGCCGCTCATTGGCCTTTACAAGTAGGGCCATCTCCTCGGGCATCGATCGGGCCCGTGTTTCCTGAAAAGATGCCTTTATGGTGGTCGCAGCATCTTTCAGGGCCTTTACGCTGGTGCCCTTTAGGTTCTTGGACTTCGTAGCCACCGCAAGGATGGTGTCCACCGAGCCCAGCAACATTGCCTCCAGCTGGCCAACGTCGCAACCGCCCAGCTGAGAATGGGACACCGTGGGCACCGATGGCGATGGCGCCTTCATGAGCTCGGTCCTCTTCTGTTTGAGCTCATCTTGGAGCTCCTTCTCAGCTGTGAGCCTCAACTCTTTTTCTCGCGCCCGATTAAGTTCGGCCTTGGCTTTCGCCAGGCCAACGTATTCGCCTGTTGTAGGCGGGCGCCCTCTTCCTCGCCGAGGGGTTGACACCTTGGGTGACGGTGATGAGTCACCCGTGTCCTCCTCCTTTTCTCCGTTTCTGCGCCGCTTGCGCATTCTCCTCTCGGAGCCGCCTCCCGGAGACGAAACCGACTCCCAACTCATGGTGTCGGATTCCGATTCCGACAAGTTCGGAGTCGGGATCCGAAGCTCTAGGGCTAGTAGGGTTCCACTTGGGGGAACACCAAAAGCCTCTATCTCCACATTGTCCATATTCGTGCTAAGGTCATTATTTGTTGTAGAATCAAGGTCCAGGTCATTGCTAAGGTCGTTGTTACGTGGGCCGGAGCTCACGAGGCGGTTCTTGCCCCCCTCAGATACGATGGGGCTGGGCGCCGTAGCACCGTGGGATTCGTCAGCTTGGCTGACACCCACCTGAGGATTCGTTCCAGAAGTCGCCATTATCATTTTTGTTTTTTTTGCTTTTTTGAGGGGTGAGCTCCCCTTTGGTGCCCTTGCTACCGGGTTCCCCCCGGTCATGCATCCCATGTGCAGGCACCGAACAACGGGATTCGGAGACGCATTATGCCCGACAGGGTGGCCGGGTTGACCCTCCCTGCCGCGCCACTAGCCTTGCAGGCCAGCCATCCTACGACCCGAAGGTCCGCTGCGACTCAATGCCGCCATTTAAACTTGTGCCCGACAGGGTGGCCGAATTGACCCTCCCTGCCGCGCCACCAGCCTTGAAGGCCGATCATCCTCCGACCTGAAAGTCCGCTGCGACTCGATGCCGCCATTTCATTTTGTGCCCGACAGGGTGGCCGAGTTGACCCTCCCTGCCGCGCCACCAGCCTTGAAGGCCAGTCATCCTTCGACCCAAAGGTCCGCTGCGACATACTGTCGCCTTTCCATTTCGTGCCCGACAGGGTGGCCGGGTTGACCCTCCCCGCCGCGCCGCCGGCCTTGAAGGCCGGCCATCCCACGACCCATAGGTCCGCTGAGCCCACATTGGACTCCCAGCCCCGCGGAAGCTCTTCGCGAGCCCGCCTGTCCATCTGCTGTGCCCTATGCTACTAACACAGGGACACGCAGAGGACACCCTCGCGTCGGATTATTAGCTGCCGTCGATAAGTCCCCACAAGTGGGAAGTGATCGACGGCACCCAGGGTACACCACGAGGAGGTTATCCGACCCAGTACCCCAACCTAACCTAACCTAACCTAACCTAACCTAACCTAACCTAACCTAACCTAACCTAACCTAACCTAACCTAACCTAACCTAACCTAACCTAACCTAACCTAACCTTTTTTTTTTTTTTTTTTTTTTTTTTTTTTTTTCCGTGGGGAAATCCTCATGGATACCCATGCCTCGGGGGAGGCAATGGGTTATGCCGGACTCTTACCGGCTAAAACCACCACGGGGAGCAGACCGCCGCCGAGATAGGGCGAGATGGGGTCGCGTTAGCATTCACCATCTCGCCCTGGCGGTAGGCCCGAGTAGATATCTCGGGCCACTCAGCGCCTTTGGAGGGGCAACCTTATCCCAAAGGCCACCCCCCAGACGTGTGGGGCCGTGCAGGCCGGCAAGGAGTCCCCCGACCCCCTACCAGCGGCCCCACTACGGGGGATCGAGAAGGCGGCCATACCGCCTCCTCCGTCCCCTTGCACGTCTACGCCGGAGCGGGTCAGAGTGGGCGTCGTCCTCCCTGATCCGCTCCGCAGCCTCCTTTTGCGTCATCACCGCTTCGCAAAAGGAGACCATCGCCTGCCACTCACTCTCACCGCAGAGCATGGCGCTTACCACGCTCGGCAGCGAGAGGTCTCGGCCTAGTATCGCTGAAAGTGTGTGTCGCATGGGACCCCACGCGGCACACACCTCCAGCGTGTGGAGCGCCGTATCCTCTGGCGCCCCACATTCGTGGCAGGCCGGGAACCTAACCTAACCTAACCTAACCTAACCTAACCTAACCTAACCTAACCTAACCTAACCTAACCTAACCTAACCTAACCTAACCTAACCTAACCTAACCTAACCTAACCTAACCTAACCTAACCTAACCTAACCTAACCTAACCTAACCTAACCTAACCTAACCTAACCTAACCTTTTTTTTTTTTTTTTTTTTCGTGGGGAAATCCTCATGGATACCCATGCCTCGGGGGAGGCAATGGGTTATGCCGGACTCTTACCGGCTAAAACCACCACGGGGAGCAGACCGCCGCCGAGATAGGGCGAGATGGGGTCGCGTTAGCATTCACCATCTCGCCCTGGCGGTAGGCCCGAGTAGATATCTCGGGCCACTCAGCGCCTTTGGAGGGGCAACCTTATCCCAAAGGCCACCCCCCAGACGTGTGGGGCCGTGCAGGCCGGCAAGGAGTCCCCCGACCCCCTACCAGCGGCCCCACTACGGGGGATCGAGAAGGCGGCCATACCGCCTCCTCCGTCCCCTTGCACGTCTACGCCGGAGCGGGTCAGAGTGGGCGTCGTCCTCCCTGATCCGCTCCGCAGCCTCCTTTTGCGTCATCACCGCTTCGCAAAAGGAGACCATCGCCTGCCACTCACTCTCACCGCAGAGCATGGCGCTTACCACGCTCGGCAGCGAGAGGTCTCGGCCTAGTATCGCTGAAAGTGTGTGTCGCATGGGACCCCACGCGGCACACACCTCCAGCGTGTGGAGCGCCGTATCCTCTGGCGCCCCACATTCGTGGCAGGCCGGGGTCGCCTCCCGTCTCGCAATCTGGTGCAGATACTTTCCGAAGCAGCCATGCCCGGAAAGTACCTGCACCAGGCGGAAGGTCAGCGACCCGAACCGCCGCCGCAACCACTCCCGGAGGACCGGGCGGATGGCCTCCACCGTCCACTGACCAGGGACCGGCGGAGCCAGGTCCTCCGTCCACCGCGCCAACAGGGCGACCCGCGCCTGCCGCCGTATGCGTCCGACCTCCTCCCACACTAGGGGCTCCCCGCGGGATCTCCTCGCCGCCACGAAGTGGTACACTTCGGCGAGGATCTCCGCTTGTAGCCCCCAAGGGGGATCACCGGCCAGGACGCATGCGGCCGTCCAGGACACCGTCCGGTATCCGCGTATCGCCCTCGTCGCTATGACCCGCTGCGGACGTCGCAGCAGGGTCATGTTCGCGCGACCGAGGGCGTCCACCCAGACCGGCGCCCCGTACAGGGCCATACTCCGGATCACTCCAGAGTATAGCCGGCGGCAGTTGGCGCTCGGGCCACCCACGTTGGGCAGCAGCCTCCCTAATGCGGCGGCGGCTCCTAGGACTTTTGGGGCCAGTTGGGTGAAGTGCGCCCCAAAAGTCCACCTTCCGTCCAGGATGAGACCCAGATATTTCATCTGGGTCCCAACCCGGATCGAGACCCCGTCCAGAACTACACGCGTTCCTGGAGGGGGTCCCCCCCGAGGCCCATGAAACAACAGGGCCTCGGTCTTGGAGAGGGCGACCTCCAGTCCCAGGGAGCGGATGCGGTCGACCACGAGGGTTGTCCCCAACGCAGCCAGCCGCACCGCCTCCCCAAGGTCCCTCCCCTTGGCCACGACCAGGGTATCGTCCGCATAGCACGCCACCCGCATATTGGCGGGAAGCGTGCCACGCAGCACCCAGTCGTAGCCAATGTTCCACAAGAGCGGTCCCAGTACCGACCCCTGTGGAACACCGCGGACGACGCGACGGTGCCTCAGCCCGTCGCGCCCTTCCACCAGGACCTCGCGGTCCTGGAGGTAGTCCGCCAACAGCCTCCGCAGATACAGAGGCACTCCGTGATAACGGAGCGCCTCCTGTATCGTCGAGTGCGGCAGGCTGTTGAAGGCGTTGGCTATGTCAAGAGAGACGGCCAACGCCTTTCCTCCCTCCCGGACCGCCTCCTGGGTCCACTCTTTTAACCAGAGCAGGGCGTCTATCGTAGACCGCCCCGCTCTGAACCCATACTGGGCCTGCGAGAGGTCAGGCCCAGTTCCCTCCAGGTGCTGTATGACACGGGAAGCCAGCACCCTTTCCAGCATCTTTCCCGTGTCATCCAGCAGCACGATTGGCCTGTATGCAGAGGGCGAGTCAACGTCTCGACCCTCCTTCCGCAACAGGCACAACCGCCCGTCCTTCCACGGCTTCGGGAACCGTCCAGACGCAAGGCACGCGTCCATCAGCTCCCGAAGCTGTTCCCCCAACTCCTTCAGGGCAATCCTGAGGACGCGCGCCGGGATCCCGTCTGGACCCGGCGCCGTCCTCTTGCCCTTTAGCCGGTCGACGGCCACCTCCATCTCCGCCTCCGACACGGCTGGGATCGAGGCGGGGTCGACCACCTCCCCGTAGAGGGACGGCGGTGCCATCGTCGGCGGGGCGTGGAGGGGGTCGTTGAGGGGAAAGAGCCCCCCCATCACCCGGCCGAGGAGCTCCGGCTGCAGGGTCTCCGCTACCGGTGCCGTCTGGCCTCGGAACTTTTTTCCCGGGCAGCCCTGTACGGACGGCCCCATGGGTCCCTGTCGAGGCCCTCCAGGACCTCGGCCCAGGCCTGGGCCTTCGCCCTTCCGACGGCCAGCTGTAGCGCGCGTCTCGCCTCCCGATACGCGCTATACAGCCGGCGCTCAGCTGTCAGTTCCTCATCTGACAGCTGATCGTCGGTCCGGCCGTTGCGCCGCCTCCTACTGCGGGTGTACGGGCGCCTCGCCTCTGTGCAGGCCGCTCGGAGATCCGCTATCTCCGAGCTCCACCAGTACACCTCGCGACGGCCTGGGCGGCGACGCGACCGCGGCATGGCGGCGTCGCACACCGCCGTCACCGCCTCCCGGAAGCGACCCGCTGCGGTGTCGACTTCCGGGTGCGTGGGAGCGGCAAGCCACGACTGGACGATAGCCGCCTCGGCAGCTAGTTCGGTGTCGAGGCGGCTGATCGTCCAGCGCGGGAAATCCGCTCTCACCACGCTTTCCCCTCCCTGGTTGTCGGAGGTGGAGATCTCGAACCGCACATACTTGTGATCCGAGAGAGTCTCAACCTCCGACAACACCCTCCAGGCCCGGGCACGTGCCGCGGTGGATGGGGTGGCGAACGTAAGATCCACCACGGACCCCCCGTTCCACCGCACGCACGTGTGGGCTGACCCTCTGTTTAGTAGGGTTAGCCCCGTGGCAACTGCCCACTCCCTGACAATCTCCCCTCGAGAGTCAGTGGAGGGGTTGCCCCATTCCCGGGCCTTGGCGTTCAAGTCCCCCATAAGGAGGACCTGTCGTGGGGCCTGCCTTCTCACCGCTGCGGCTAGGAGGTCGACAAAGACCTCCAGCTCCGCAGCGGTTCTGTTAGGGGAGAAGTATGCGCCGACTAGCGAATACTCCTCCCACTTTGCCACCACGAAACCTGCACCCCTCTCTTCGATTGAGAGGGGGAGGCCGCCACTCACAATGGCCACGGAGCCGTCCACGTCCCCAACCCAGGAAGGATGTTGGGGTGGGACGTAGTACGGCTCCGTGGCGACCGCCACGTCAATCTTCCACTGCGCCAGGGACTGAACGAACAGGTCCTGGGCCCCAGCGCAGTGGTTGAGGTTCGTCTGGAGGAAGTGATGTCTGGCTTGATACATTATTCAGACATCACCTCCTCCACCTCCGGGGCTGCGACTTCCTCTGGGGCGGCCTGACAGGTAGCCGGGGTGGCCCTGGTCCCGGGGGCCTTTCCCTTAGTCTTTGGGGGTTCGCAACTGCGTCCCCCCATTACGTGCCCGGAAGGGCGCCCCGAGTCTGCGCAGATTGCGCAGCGGGGTTCGCTCCTTCCGCACGTGGCCGCCCGGTGACCTGTGCCTCCGCACCGGAAGCACAGGTTCGTCCTATCGGCTGACGAGGGGCACTGAGGACGAGTGTGCCCCAGCCCCATGCACTTGAAGCAGCGCATGGGGCGTTCCCCTAGGGCCACCACTCGCGCCGAGCTCCACCCGACCAACAGCCTACCCTTTGTCAGCAGCGCTTTGGCCGCTGAAATCGGGCAGGACACCAGGGTGGAGCCCGCACCGCCGAGGCCGGGTTGCAATTCCCCGACCTTAACGAGCCGCAACCTTTTTTTTTTTTTTTTAAGTGGGAAAATGCCCTCGCATTTCCCTTCCACCATGGGGGTGGTGGAAGGGGGTATGTGGGACTCGAACCCACTAAAAACCCACTATGAGCAGTCGCCCGCCTTCGTGGGGCCGAGATGGGGTCGCGTTAGCATTCACCATCTGGCCCCGGCGGTTGGCCTGGAACCCGTGTCCAGGCCCCGGCCAAGGAGGGGTGGTCACTGCTCACCAGGACCACCCCTCAGACGAGTGGAGCCGTGCAAGCCGGCGGAGAGTCCCCCGACTCTCCACCAGGTGGCTCCACTACAGGGGAAGTCGAAGAAGGCGGGCAAACCGCCCCCTCCTACCCCCCCTTCGCCTCCGGCGGATCGGGTCAGAGCGGGCATCGTCCTCTCTGACCCTCTCCGCGGCCTCCTTCTGCGACATCACCTGTTCGCAGAAGGAGACCATCGCCTGCCACTCCCTGTCGCCGTCGAGCATGGCGTTGACCACGCTCGGCAGCGAGAGGTCCCCTCCCAGGGTGGCTGAAAGTGTGTGTCGCATGGGACCCCACGCGGCACACACCTCCAGCGTGTGGTGCGCCGTATCCTCCGGCGCACCACATTCGTGGCAGGCCGGGGTCGCCTCCCGTCTCGCGATCTGGTACAGGTACTTTCCGAAACATCCATGTCCGGAAAGCACCTGCACCAGTCGGAACGTCAGCGACCCGAATCGCCGCCGCACCCAGTCACGGAGGACCGGGCGAATGGCCTCCACCGTCCACTGACCAGGGACCGGTGGAGCCAGGTCCTCCGCCCACCGCCTCAACATGGCGGCCCGCGCCTGTCGCCGTAGGCCCTCCACCCGATCCCACTCCAGGTGCTCCCCGTCGGATCTCCTCGCCGCCACGAAGTGGTAAACTTCGGCGAGGATCTCCGCTTGGAGAGCCCAGGGGGGATCGCCGGCCAGCACGCATGCTGCCGTCCAGGACACCGTCCGGTATCCGCGGATCACCCTCGTCGCAATGACCCGCTGCGGTTGTCGCAGCAGGGTCATGTTCGCGCGACCGAGGGCGTCCACCCAGACCGGTGCCCCGTACAGGGCCATACTCCGGATCACTCCGGAGTATAGACGGCGACATGTGGCGCTCGGGCCGCCCACGTTGGGCAGCAGCCTCCCCAGTGCGGCGGCGGCTCCCAGGACTCTCGGGGCCAGCTGGGTAAAGTGGGCCCCGAAAGTCCACCGTCCGTCCAGGATGAGACCCAGATATTTCATCTGGGTCCCAACCCGGACCGGGACTCCGTCCAGGACCACTCTGGTCCCTGGCGGGGGTCCCCCCCGAGGCCCGTGGAACAACAGGGCCTCGGTCTTGGAGAGGGCCACTCCCAGCCCGAGGGAGCGGATGCGGTCGATCACGTGGGCCGTGCCCACCTCGGCCAACCGCACCGTCTCCCTCAGGTCCCTCCCCCTGACTACGACCAGGGTGTCGTCCGCGTAGCACGCAACCCGCATGTTGGCGGGCAGCGTGCCACGGAGGACCCAGTCGTAGCCGATGTTCCACAGGAGCGGTCCCAGCACCGACCCCTGCGGAACCCCGCGGACGACGCGACGGCGTCTCAGACCGTCGCGTCCCTCCACCAGGACTTCGCGGTCCTGGAGGTAGTCCGCCAACAGCCTCCGCAGATACAGGGGCACCCCGTGGTAACGGAGCGCCTCCTGTATCGTTCCGTGCGGCAGACTGTTGAAGGCGTTGGCAATGTCCAGCGAGACAGCCAACGCCTTATCCCCCTCCCGGACCGCCTCCTGCGTCCACCCCTTGAGCCAGAGCAAGGCGTCGATCGTTGACCGCCTCGCTCTGAACCCAAACTGGGCCTCCGACAACTGAGGCCCAGTGCCGCCTAGGTGCCGGACGACGCGGGAAGCCACCACTCTTTCCAGCAGCTTCCCCGCGTCGTCGAGCAGCACTATTGGCCTGTATGCGGAAGGCGAGTCTACGGCACGACCCTCCTTCCGCAACAGGCACAGCCGGCCGTCCTTCCACAGCTTCGGGAACCGTCCGGACGTGATGCACACGTCGAACAGCTCCCGAAGCCGATCGCCCATCTCCCTGAGGGCGATCCTCAGGACCCTCTTCGGGATCCCGTCCGGACCCGGCGCCGTCCGTTTGCCGCTCAGGCGGCCGACGGCCAACTCCATCTCCACCTCTGAGACAGGTGGGATGGAGTCCGGGTCCACCTCCTCGACCGGCGAGGAGGGCGCCGCCATCGCGGGCGGGGTGTGGTGGGGGTCGATGGCGGGGAAAAGCCCCTCCAACACCCCGCCCAGGATCTCCGGCTCCAGGGACTCCGCAACCGGGGGCGCCTGGCCCCGGAATTTCTTCCGGGCCGCTCTGTAAGGGCGCCCCCACGGATCCCTATCGAGGCCCTCCAGGGCCTCGCGCCAGGACCGCTCCTTGGCCCGACCGATGGCCAGCTGCAGCTCCCGCTTCGCCTCGCGGTAGGAGCTGTACAGCTGCTCCTCGGCTGTCAGCTCCTCGGCTGACAGCTCGCCGTCGGTCCGCCCGTGACGTCGCCTCCTACGGTGAGCGTAGGAGCGGCGCGCCGCCGAGCAGGCGGCTCGGAGATCCGCTATCTCCGAGCTCCACCAATAGACCTCCCGGCGGCCCGGGAGGCGTCTGCACCTCGGCATGGCGGCGTCGCACACCGCGGTCACCGCCTCCCGGAAGCGGCTCGCTGCGACTTCCGCCTCCGGGTGTGTGGGCGCGGCGAACCACGACTGGACGATCGCCGCCTCGGACGCCACCTCGGCGTCGAGGCGAGAGATCGCCCAGCGCGGGAAGTCCGCTCGCGCCACTTGCCCCCCTTGGATGTCGGAGGTGGAGGAGATCTCGAACCATATGTATTTATGGTCCGAGAGAGTCTCCACCTCCGACATCACCCTCCACGACTGGACACGTGCCGCGACAGCGGGGGTGGCGAACGATACGTCCACCACGGACCCCCCTCGCTGTCGCACGCACGTGTGGGCCGACCCTCTATTCAAGAGGGTCAGTCCCGTGGCAACCCCCCACTCCCTGACAATCTCCCCACGAGAGTCGGTAGAGGGGTTGCCCCAGTCCCGGGCCTTGGCGTTCAGGTCCCCCATAAAGAGGACCTGACGTGGCACCTGCCTTCTAACCGCCGCGGCTAGGAGGTCCATAAAGACCTCCAGCTCTGCAGCGGTTCTGTTGGGGGAGAAGTATGCGCCCACTACCGCATACTCCCCCCACTTGGCCACCACGTACCCCGCACCTCTCTCTACTACCGAGAGGGGGGGACCGCCATGCGCCCTTCCCACGAGGGCCACGGAGTCGTCCAGGTCCCCAGCCCAGCAGGCATGCTGAGAGGGGACAAAGTACGGCTCCGCAGCGACCGCCAAGTCGACGTTCCACTGCGCCAGGGACTGCATAAGCAGATCTTGAGCCCTGGCGCAGTGGTTGAGGTTCGTCTGGAGGAGGTTGAGTTGGCCGACTTGATCCATGTTAGTCAGCCATCTCAACCTCCTCGCAAGTCGCTTGGCTCGCTCCCGTCACGGGAGCGACCAGTGGAGTCACTGGGGTGGTCCGGACCCCAGCGGTTCTCCCCTTCGTCTTGGGGGGAACGCAACTTCGCGTCCCCATTGTGTGCCCGGCCGGCCTCCCCGACTCTGCACATATAGCGCAGTGGGGGTCGGCCCGCCCGCAGGTGGCCGCCTTGTGACCTGTGTTTCCACACCGGAAGCACAGGTCACCCCTGTCAGACGTCGAAGGGCACTGGGGGCGTGTATGCCCCAGCCCCATGCACTTGTAACAGCGCATGGGGCGATCCCCCAACGACACCAGCCGTGCCACGCTCCACCCGACCAAAAGCCTGCCCTCTTTCAGCAGCACCTTGGCTGCCGTGACAGGGCAGGACACAATGGTGGAGCCAGTGCCTCCGGGGCCGGTGCGCACCTCTCCAGCCCTCACGAGCCCGACGTCGCAGCGGCCCGCCTCGGCCACTGCAGCGACCACCTTCTCCTTGGTGGCCGTGTCGTCCAGGCCGATGACGCGCAGGTCCGTCGTTTTGACGGGCCTGGTCACCACGGCCACCTCCGACAGGACCTCGCGGAGCTTCTCCGCGAGCCTGTCGGCTTTCTCCTCTGTTTGGGAGCCGGGGATCTCCAGCATCCTGGCTCCCGTGGCCGTCTGCCTGAATCGGACAAGATCAATTCCGATCTCGCGGAGTTTGATCCTGTCCTGGGCCAGCTGCAGGACGGCGCTGTAGGTGACCCCGGCCTCCTGGGCCGCGGGACGCAATGTCACCACGACCGCCGCGGAGTTAGGGGCCCTCGGTAGCGCCGCCATCGGCCTCGGCGCCGCCTTGACAGCGGCAGCAGCCGCAGGCGCAGAGCGGGCCGCAGCGGCGGCGGCAAAAGTCACCGGCGCTGAAGGGGGGGAGGATTTCTTCCCCCTTTTCCCGCGCTTCCTCGGCCCTGGGGCAGCCACTGGGGCAGCCACTGGAGCAGGCGCTGGGGCAGCCGCTGGGGCAGCCGCTGGAGCAGGCACTGGGGCCGCTGAGGGGACGGAGGATTTCCCCCTCCCCTTTCCTTTCCTCGTCACCGTCGCCCAGCTGTCACCAGCAGAGACAACTGCCGGCATGGGCCTGGGCGGCGGTGGTACGGCATCCGCTGCAGCCCTCTTTGCGTCCGCCCTCAGCGGCGGACGGACCACAGGCGCTGGCAAGAGGCGCTCCTCTATTCCCGCCATTCGGGCACTCAACATATCCCCGAATGTCAAGGAGAAGGAGCGCTTCAGCTCCTCCAGCATCTCCCCCATCCCTGGGGGAGCCTGCATCGCCACGGAGGCAGAGGCAGCAGCAGCGGCGGCAGCTGAGGTGGCGACGGCGGCCTCCGTCTTGGCCTCCGAAAACCCACGACGGAGCGCCTTCACCTCTGCCTTGCAGGCCTCCACCTCCAGACGTAGACGGCCATTGTCAGCCCTCAACAGCTGCGTCTCCCTGGCCTCACTCCGCTCGGCGAGGGCGTCGACGACCTCTCGCAGGCACCTCGCCGAAGTTTTTAAGAGGCCAGCGAGCTCCCCCTTGAGGTTCGACGACCTCTTCACGACCCCCAAGATGTTGGAGAGGCTCTCTCCTGCCCGCGCCCTCAGCGATTGCGCGTCCAGCGCACTGGCGTCGCTTTCCACCAAGGAAGCGACTTCGTTGCCACTGTCCGCCCTGGCCGCCTTTTCCGAGGCCCCCCTGTAGCAACGTTTGTTGAGGGTATCCGTCATCGCAGGGCGGAGAAACTCCTCCCTCGACGGACCCCCAACTTTGGCAGCTCTCCCCTTGCCGCCTCCTCTCTTCGACGTCGCGACCTTTGCAGCCGCCGCACCCTCGGTCTCCGTGTCGGAGTCTAAATACCCCGGCGTGAAGAACGAGGAATACGGCCGCTTCCTGGCCGCCTCGTCTACTGACATGTCCGAGAAGTCGGACTCCGCCCCTTCCTCCGTGCCGGAGGGGCCCTGAAGAGGGCCTTTTTTGGGCGCAGCCGACGACTCGGTATCCGACCCCGATTTTACTCCCCTTAGAATAGGGGATTGGCCCTTAGAAGGGCCTTTTATAAAGCGCCCGTTCGCCTTGCGTAGTGGCTTCGCAGCCTGCGACGCATAATGCGGAGTCTGCGATGTCTCCACGCATGACGGACCGGCTTCAGCAGCTTCCCGACGACAGGGGGGGGGTGACCCTCCCCCGTTTACGACAGGCCGCTCGTCCATCCTGATATGGGAAGGCGGAACAACGCACAGGAGCCTAGCTCGACCGTGCTAATTATTCACGCCAACCCACAACAGTTGGCAACAACTAACAACCCACAACAGTTGGCAACAACGCGAGGGAGCCTAGCTCGACCCTGCTAATTGTCACCAAAAGTTCCGAGCGTCAAGGCAAAGTTAACGAGATTGGTCAACGAGCCGCAACCTTTTTTTTTTTTTTTTTTTTTTTTTTTTTTTTTTTTTTTTTTTTTTTTTTTTTTTTTTAAGTGGGAAAATGCCCTCGCATTTCCCTTCCACCATGGGGGTGGTGGAAGGGGGTATGTGGGACTCGAACCCACTAAAAACCCACTATGAGCAGTCGCCCGCCTTCGTGGGGCCGAGATGGGGTCGCGTTAGCATTCACCATCTGGCCCCGGCGGTTGGCCTGGAACCCGTGTCCAGGCCCCGGCCAAGGAGGGGTGGTCACTGCTCACCAGGACCACCCCTCAGACGAGTGGAGCCGTGCAAGCCGGCGGAGAGTCCCCCGACTCTCCACCAGGTGGCTCCACTACAGGGGAAGTCGAAGAAGGCGGGCAAACCGCCCCCTCCTACCCCCCCTTCGCCTCCGGCGGATCGGGTCAGAGCGGGCATCGTCCGTCATTAACCTAACCTAACCTAACCTAACCTAACCTAACCTAACCTAACCTAACCTTTTTTTTTTTTTTTTTTTTTTTTTTTTTTTTTTTTATGCGGAGAATGCGTTTAGGCACCATAGCCTCGTTGGGGACGAGGCCGTGTGTGGGACTCAACCCGTCCTAGCGACAGGCAATACCCACTAAACTCCGCAGTGACCCGCTATCGCCGAGTGGTGGTGTCGTGGGAATCCGGCTAAAGCCTTTACCGCCACAACACCACCAGCGATTGCCCCTTAACAGGGGCCCCACAGGCCCCCCCAGTGTGACTGGGGGGGGATGGCGGGAACAGCTGGGTCGCCAGGCTGTTCCCGCCGTTCGGCGGGGATGAGGGTCTGTGCAATGGAGGCCGGTTGAACGCCCCTACGTTCCCAGCCCCCAGACCCTCATCTGATCCCACTGCCCGACAGGGTGGCCGAGTTGACCCTCCCTGCCGCGCCGCCAGCCTTGAAGGCCGGCCATCCCACGACCCGGAGGTCCGCTGAGTCCCTCACTGGGACTCCGCCACGCGGACGACCGCCTGTCCATCCACTGTGCCCTATGCATATATCATAGGGACACGCGGAGGACACCCTCGTGTCGGATTATTCGCTGCCGTCGATCACTTCCCACAAGTGGGAAGTGATCGACGGCACCCAGGGTACACCACGAGGAGGTTATCCGACCCAGTACCCCAACCTAACCTAACCTAACCTAACCTAACCTAACCTAACCTAACCTAACCTAACCTAACCTAACCTAACCTAACCTAACCTAACCGAACAGTCCGGCTCTCCCCGCACCCGAGAGCGGCCACAATTACAAGTCCTTCCGCGCTTAAAAATTCCCGAAAATTGTATAAATCAGTGTTTCCTACAAGTGTTACACCATTTTGGAATCGCGTTGTGAAGGCGCACCTGTTAGTGATATCAGTGTTGCAATAAGTGAAGATTTGAGTGAGTTACGACGGAAAAAGTGATTTTTCAAGAATTTCAAACTTTAAGTCTCGATTTACTCGAGACTGACAGCGACGACCTATCATTTTTTGGTAGCGTATCGGAGGGCTTTTTGGAGGCCTACACCTGCACACCTTTTGTCGATTTTTCCCGCCAAGGTTGGCGGAGTAATCGACAAAAAAAACAAAAGCCACGTGGACACGAGGTCATCGATCCAGAACAGCTGGAGAAATTTTGACTGCTGCATCGCGCTTGGATTGCGGCCCTGACTACGGAGGCACTTTTGGAATTTACTAAAGTTAAGTTTTGGTAGAGTTATTCAATTTTCAAAATTTTGCATTTTTCTAAACTCTATATCTTTGTAATTAAATCGTGAACATAGTGAATTTAAATTTTAATATCATAGACATTAAGGCCATCAGCCCCTATAAATTTTTTAAATAATTCTTTTTCAGTCAGTTTTTGTTTTAAAAATTTTTGAAAAATCTACCCTCCCACGAGGTACCTTAAATAATAGAGCTGGGGATTTAATTCTTTTAGAATCCTTTTGAATTTAATTATCTATAGCCAACTTTAAATTTTCACTGGTTTTTACGTAAAACTCATCAAGTTATTGACGTTATAAGAAAATTAACAAATTTTAAAAAAATATATCTCTATAACTACATACTCTACCTAAAATCTGTTTATTCGTTCAATTAGGTCTTGTAGTGGTGTATCTTCTTGCTAAATTTTAGAATTTATAATTGACAGGTTTTTAAGTTAGGATTTTTTAAGTTTTTAGGCTTACGCTAAACACTACTATTTAAATAGATAGAATTAAATTTTTAATTAGGTTAAATAGAGTTAAGTAGGTAGACACCAAATTGTAATTTTTTACATTTTTTTGTACCTAAATAGATTTATTGTGCTAATTTTTGTGTAAAAAACGAGGTTTTTGTTAAAACCCAAGCAGGGGGTGCGACTTTTAAAACAAACTGTGGCATTATCTAGTCGGCCACTAAATTACGGTTGATTTAAGCCCAAACACGGGTATCCTAGCGCCTAAATAGGCAAAGTTTGACTATCGGCAGCCATTTTGGCGGCCATCTTGAAAATAATAAAATTGTCATAACTTTTGATTCGGCCATCTTAGGAAGTTGTGGTTTTCAGTGCTGGCATTGGCGGGTCTAACTCGACCTGATTCTCTTTGAAAATACTCCTGGTAGAGCTTACTTTTGAAACCCAAAAACAATTACGGGAACGGTTAGAGCTCGTCAGGGCCATCACAAAAACCCCAAACTCGAGGTCCTTACGACATAAATTGATCCACTGGCTTCATTTCTAAGTTCTGGCGGCCATTTTGTCGGCCATCTTTGAAATATTCAAAGTCCAATAGCTCAGGAACCACACATCGTAGCGTGACGCGGTTTTCTTTGTGTTGCTGAACGTGACTACGGCTTACTGGAAATATTGTAGAGGTGACTCTACATAGAGTTTGAAAATTTTTGAACTCTACATAGAGCACCTGATAAGTAGGTAATGTTTCTACATTGACCAAGGTCCACGGCAGCACAGCAACACCTGAAACAGAAAAACAAAATTATAATACACTGATTTAGTTACGTCGTACTTGTTAGAGTATTAAATTTTATCACTAATATTTTAATTCTACATTTTTATAACTTATACAAACCTTATTAGACTAGAATTTTATTTGCTTTATTTTTTTAATTTTTTCTTGACAAGACATTGTGAAATATGTATCGCACACCACTTAAAGAGGCAAAAAATATGACCAGCCCACAGCGAGTTCCTGCACTTTTTACCAGTCCCCCTTCATATCAGGCAAACGACACATATGACCTGATAGAACTAGAGCATTCGGTCCCTAACAAAGTCAGGAAAAGCGTGGAAATGTTAGAAATGGCTGGGGAAGCAACAGTCAAATCTCCCCGCAAACAAAAATGTAAATCCTCTCCTAATCCTTCAACATCCAAGGCTAAGATGGGAGGCCCATCCTTGGTGATCTCTTTGGAGAGTAGGCAGAACTCACCGAAATCGCTGACGCAGGAGGAAAAGAAGAGTTCCCCAAAACCAGTACCGCGGACACTCCAGACAGTGAAACCGGGAAAGGTACAGACTAGGAGGGAACTTAAGCGGTCTACTGAGACGGTGGAAAAACCCCCCACCGATAAAGAGCCGGTAGAGTACCCTGGCTATAGGATAGCGGAGGCTAAGGATTGTGCTGAAAAGATTGGCAAACAGCTTGAAAAGGCAAAAAGCGTGAGCTTTGTAATAAAAAAAGAAGTCGAACGTCTGACTGACAGGCTTGTTCTTCTTGTGACAGAAGTAAAACTAATTAAAGGGAAATCTACAAACAAGATAAGCCAAACCGAAAAGCAAACCCAGACGGACTTTCCAGAGTCACCCGAGAAAGAGCCTGCTAGAGACTTGGACAAAATAGAGATGGAATGCTCTTCTAAACTGTTGTTCAATCAATTGGAGGAGCAAGCCAAACTCATCAAGGACAGCAATGCCAAGATGGAAAGGCTAAGAGAAACGATCGAGAGACAACAAGAAGCCCAGGAACGACTCTCTTACGCGAGTGTGGCAGCGACATTACCCAGAAGTCAAACAGAACAGACGGCACTCCACTCCGTGGTGATCTCTGCCAAGGACGAATTAGAATCAGGGGAGGAAATTCTCAAGCGTATTAGATCTGCAGTAAATGCCAAAGAAGGGGGAGTGACAGTAGAGAAAATCAGGAAAGCAAGGGATAGGAAGATAATAGTAGGTTGCAAAACGGAAGCAGAACGAGACAAAGTAAAGGAGAGGCTTAAGGGGACCCATGAGCACCTGATCGTCCAGGAAGTGAAAAATAAGGACCCACTGGTCATCTTCAAAAACGTTTTCTCCTTCAACACGGACGAGGAGGTCATTGGCGCTCTTTGGGTGCAAAACAAAAAACTGCTCCAGGATCTGGACAGGGGCCAGAACAAAACTGAAATCCTCTTTAAAAGGAAGACCCGGCACTCGCAGACACACCATATCGTCATGAGGGTGTCCCCCCACGTTTGGAAGCGCTTAGTCGACGCGGGGTCTGTTATGATCGACCTGCAGCGAGTGACAGTTGCAGACCAGTCGCCGTTAATCCAGTGTTCGATGTGTTTGGGTTACGGACACGGACGGCGTTTCTGCAAGCAAACTGTCGAAAAGTGCAGCCATTGTGGGGGAGCTCACATGAGGTCTAACTGCGAGGTCTGGCTTACGGGCGGGGCTCCCGAATGTTGCAATTGCGTGCACGCCAAACATGCCAAAGTAGACCACAACGCATTCAGCAATGAATGTGTGGTCAGGAGAAAATGGGAGGCTTTGGCTCGGGCAGTCGTAACTTACTGCTAAGGTGGTCCCAGGCACAAAATCCCAATCAGCAAGCGCGAAGGCCTACTTTATTGCTCAAGCAAACCTGCAAAGAAAGGAACTCGCAACATATGAAATAATGCTTGAGGCAAGCCGGACAAAGATGGCCTTCGCGCTAATTCAGGAACCGTATATCGGTGCAATAGGTAGGATGAAGAGTTACCGGGGTGCAAGGGTCTTCCAGTGCACCAATCAAGGAGAGGGAGCCGTCAAGGCGGCAATTGTGGTTTTTGACGAGGACCTTGACGTCATCCAGTTTCCAGACTTAACCACTAATAACGTCGCTGTGGTCAAAGTTAGGACGAGTGCCTGGGAGATCCTAGTGATCTCTTTTTACTTCGAGCCCGATTGTAAGGATCTCACGCTTTACCTGGAGCAGCTTGAAAAGATTAGACGGAACATCGATGCAAGACATATAGTAATCGGAGGTGATGGAAACGCCAAAAATCCATGGTGGGGATGCTCCAGAGCCAACAAAAAGGGCTTGGACTTGGCTGGTACTCTGGAAGATATGGGACTGGAGATCCTCAACCAAGGCGATACTCCGACCTTCGACACTATCCGAGATGGGAAATCCTACAGAAGCATTGTAGACATAACGGCCTGCTCAGTGGAGATGCTGGACTTGGTAGATGACTGGCGGGTTAACGAGGGCTTGGTGAGTTCAGACCACAACCCCATCACTTTTAAAATTAGAATCAAAAAAGCTAAAGGGACAGACATCAAACGGACAACACGGATTTACAATAGTAAAAAAGCCAACTGGAGCCTTTTTCATGAGAAAATGGCCCAGTTGCTAACTGAAAATAACATTAACACTGAACAAATACACAACATTAACACACAACATGAAATAGAACAAGCTACAATAAAATACACAAACACAATAACAGATGCATGCAATTTTAGTATTCCAAAAAAGAAAACACTTACCAAAATCTCCTTTCCGTGGTGGTCTGAAGAACTCGCCAAGCTTAAGCAGGAAGTTGTCACCAAGAGGCGAAGGATCCGATGTGCAGCGCCGGTCCGCAGAGCTAAAGTTGTAGGAGAGTACCTGGAAGCAAAACATCGATATGAGGATCAAGCAAAAAAGGCACAGGTAAATAGCTGGAAGGAGTTCTGCGGAAAACAAGAGAAGGAGGGGATGTGGGAGGGCATATACCGGGTAATAGGAAGAACGCGGAAGAGGCAGGAAGACCTACCGTTACATAAGGATGGTAGGACCTTGGGCCAGAGGGAATCTGCACAACTGCTGGCAGAGACTTTCTACCCAGAAGACAAACGGGAAGAAGATAATGCAGACCATCAGCTCACAAGACTCAAAGCAGACCAGGTAAATGAGACTGAACATGATAATTACCATGATCCTCCATTTACCCTGGAGGAGCTGATGGTCGCCATCAACGACTTCAACCCAAAAAAGGCTCCTGGAGCGGACGGTCTGACGGCGGACGTCTGCAAACATGCCATCACTCAGGAACCCGGAGCTTTCTTAACCCTGGCTAACAAATGTCTGGAAAAGGGTCATTTTCCAGACATTTGGAAAGAAGCAACGGTAGTAGTGTTACGAAAACCTGGTAAGGACAACTATTATGACCCTAAATCCTACAGGCCCATCGGACTACTACCGGTGCTGGGAAAGGTTCTGGAGAAGATGATAGTCAGCAGACTAAAGTGGCATATCATCCCGGGAATGAGCCCAAATCAATATGGCTTTGTACCCAGGAAAAGTACGGAAGACTCCCTCTATGTTCTGATTCAACATATACGCGAAAAGCTGAGACAGAAAAAACTCATAACAATGATATCACTGGACATAGAGGGAGCCTTCGACAGTGCCTGGTGGCCAGCGATAAGGGTGAGACTGGCAGAGGAAAAGTGTCCCACAAACATCCGCAGAATCCTGGATAGTTATCTCAAGAATAGGAGAGTCCAGGTAAGGTACGCGGGAGAAGAGTACCAGAGGCAGACCACCAAGGGGTGCGTCCAAGGTTCCATTGGAGGTCCCATCCTTTGGAATCTTCTCCTGGACCCCCTCCTCAGAGGACTAGAAGCCAGGGGAGATTACTGCCAGGCTTTTGCGGATGATGTGGTCCTGGTGTTTGACGGAAACACTGCAGTGGAGATCGAGCGTCAAGCCAACGCCGCTCTCGCGTATGTGCAGGAGTGGGGTATTAGAAACAAGTTAAAATTTGCACCAAACAAAACTAACGCATTACTTATCACAAATAAGCTCAACTACGATACTCCACTCCTGCGCATGGGCGGGACGAACATAGAATACTCAGAGGACGTCAAGATCTTGGGACTGATTATAGACAGAAAACTGACCTTCAACAAGCACGCGGCGTATGCCTGCAAAAAAGCGTTGAACGTCTATAAACAGATCTCAAGAGCGGCAAAAATCAGCTGGGGGCTTCACCCAGATATCATTCGGACGATCTACACTGCAGTGGTCGAACCCATCATCTTGTATGCTGCTAGCGTTTGGGCACCGGCTTCAACCAAAACCTGCATTCAGAAGAAGCTAAACGTGGTGCAGCGCGGCTTCGCTCAAAAACTGTGCAGGGCGTATCGCACGGTTTCGCTTCACGCGGCACTGGTACTGGCTGGGATACTTCCTCTTGACCTACGGTTGCAGGAAGCTGCATCCCTGTACAGGGTCAAAAAGGGAGTGTCCGATCCAGGACAAGGTGCCGAGGAGGTCGAAACGATGGTGGATTATGCAGACGCGCCACATCCAGCTGAACGGATGGCCCTAGAGTTCCATAGCCTGGTAGACCGAGAACATGTGGAAACACACGGTACACATGCAGTACAAATCTTTACAGACGGAAGTAAGATCGAAGGGAAAGTAGGTGCAGCCCTCTCCATCTGGAGAAATGGAAATGAGACTAAAACCCGTAAGATCAAACTTTCGTCTTACTGCACGGTATACCAGGCTGAACTGCTGGCCATCTGCGAGGCAACCAAAGAAATATTGCGTAGCTCTGAGCAAAGCTTCGGTATATTTAGCGACTCTAGGTCAGCCCTGGATACTATGTGTAACCAGGGATCTCCCCATCCTATTGCCCACGAAGCAAGACTAAACATTAAAATCTGCAAAACACAAAATAAGGAAATTAGTCTATTTTGGGTGAAAGCCCATGCTGGACTCGCAGGCAACGAACGGGCAGACCAACTAGCTAAGGATGCTGCCCTTAAACTAAAGACAAAACCCAACTATGATCTTTGCCCGGTTTCATCTGTCAAGCGACAGATTCGTCAGAATACTCTTGATAGATGGAACCGGAGATATAGAGAAGGGGCGACGGCATCTGTGACTAGGATCTTCTTTCCGGACGCGGATAAAGCCTACAAGATTGTAAGGCAAATCGAACCAACAAACATCAAAACCCAGGTAATGACGGGGCATGGTGGGTTTTCGGCGTACCTCACAAGGTTTAAGCGCAAAGAGAACCCATCATGCATTTGTGAACCTGGAGTCGAGGAAACAATCTTGCATATCCTTTTTAGCTGCCCCGTGTTCGGACTAGAACGTTTTGAGGTCGAACAGCTATTGGACTTTGAATTGAAGCCGGAAAACATGAATCTGATAATGGTAAATAAAAAATGTCGAGAAACATTCTTTACATATTGTAATAAAATAGTAAATAGAGTTTTAATTAGAAATAAATAGACAAGTAAATTATGCTTAGTATGTATTTTAAATAATAGGTATTTTAAGCATTGAAGGATAGAAGATGTATAAAAGTGTTAAGAATAAGATAGTTAAAATAGGAATTTTATATTAGTATTTTAGAGAATAAGATATAACATTCTAAAAATCTTGATATAATATGTGTAAAAATTGTATGTTTTGTAAGGCAAGTAGGGTTGCAGCTTGAAAAAATGGAAGAGTTTTCAGGTTGTAACCCTATTGTGTCGAAAGTATAATATGTATGATTTTTATAAGCCTGTTATATGTTAAAACGTCAACTAAATAGAATCTGCCAAAGCGTTGTAAGACAGGTAGAGCTGCAGCCTGAAAAAATGGAAGAGTTTTCAGGTTGCAACTCTACCTTGTCATAGGAAAAAACGAGCACTTGTGTTGTAAACTTAAATCTAAGAGTTTTGCTCCAAGAGGGCTATGTAAAAATTAAAAACCACACCGATAGTAAGTAAGAAATAGTAGATAAGGACTTTGAATGAATATCAGAGGGTCGCCGACGGCCGGGTTAGTGATACCGGCAAAAAAAAAAAAAAAAACTTTTTTTTTTTTTTTTTTTTTTCCGTGGGGAAATCCTCATGGATACCCATGCCTCGGGGGAGGCAATGGGTTATGCCGGACTCTTACCGGCTAAAACCACCACGGGGAGCAGACCGCCGCCGAGATAGGGCGAGATGGGGTCGCGTTAGCATTCACCATCTCGCCCTGGCGGTAGGCCCGAGTAGATATCTCGGGCCACTCAGCGCCTTTGGAGGGGCAACCTTATCCCAAAGGCCACCCCCCAGACGTGTGGGGCCGTGCAGGCCGGCAAGGAGTCCCCCGACCCCCTACCAGCGGCCCCACTACGGGGGATCGAGAAGGCGGCCATACCGCCTCCTTCGTCCCCTTGCACGTCTACGCCGGAGCGGGTCAGAGTGGGCGTCGTCCTCCCTGATCCGCTCCGCAGCCTCCTTTTGCGTCATCACCGCTTCGCAAAAGGAGACCATCGCCTGCCACTCACTCTCACCGCAGAGCATGGCGCTTACCACGCTCGGCAGCGAGAGGTCTCGGCCTAGTATCGCTGAAAGTGTGTGTCGCATGGGACCCCACGCGGCACACACCTCCAGCGTGTGGAGCGCCGTATCCTCTGGCGCCCCACATTCGTGGCAGGCCGGGGTCGCCTCCCGTCTCGCAATCTGGTGCAGATACTTTCCGAAGCAGCCATGCCCGGAAAGTACCTGCACCAGGCGGAAGGTCAGCGACCCGAACCGCCGCCGCAACCACTCCCGGAGGACCGGGCGGATGGCCTCCACCGTCCACTGACCAGGGACCGGCGGAGCCAGGTCCTCCGTCCACCGCGCCAACAGGGCGACCCGCGCCTGCCGCCGTATGCGTCCGACCTCCTCCCACACTAGGGGCTCCCCGCGGGATCTCCTCGCCGCCACGAAGTGGTACACTTCGGCGAGGATCTCCGCTTGTAGCCCCCAAGGGGGATCACCGGCCAGGACGCATGCGGCCGTCCAGGACACCGTCCGGTATCCGCGTATCGCCCTCGTCGCTATGACCCGCTGCGGACGTCGCAGCAGGGTCATGTTCGCGCGACCGAGGGCGTCCACCCAGACCGGTGCCCCGTACAGGGCCATACTCCGGATCACTCCAGAGTATAGCCGGCGGCAGTTGGCGCTCGGGCCACCCACGTTGGGCAGCAGCCTCCCTAATGCGGCGGCGGCTCCTAGGACTTTTGGGGCCAGTTGGGTGAAGTGCGCCCCAAAAGTCCACCTTCCGTCCAGGATGAGACCCAGATATTTCATCTGGGTCCCAACCCGGATCGAGACCCCGTCCAGAACTACACGCGTTCCTGGAGGGGGTCCCCCCCGAGGCCCATGAAACAACAGGGCCTCGGTCTTGGAGAGGGCGACCTCCAGTCCCAGGGAGCGGATGCGGTCGACCACGAGGGTTGTCCCCAACGCAGCCAGCCGCACCGCCTCCCCAAGGTCCCTCCCCTTGGCCACGACCAGGGTATCGTCTGCATAGCACGCCACCCGCATATTGGCGGGAAGCGTGCCACGCAGCACCCAGTCGTAGCCAATGTTCCACAAGAGCGGTCCCAGTACCGACCCCTGTGGAACACCGCGGACGACGCGACGGTGCCTCAGCCCGTCGCGCCCTTCCACCAGGACCTCGCGGTCCTGGAGGTAGTCCGCCAACAGCCTCCGCAGATACAGAGGCACTCCGTGATAACGGAGCGCCTCCTGTATCGTCGAGTGCGGCAGGCTGTTGAAGGCGTTGGCTATGTCAAGAGAGACGGCCAACGCCTTTCCTCCCTCCCGGACCGCCTCCTGGGTCCACTCTTTTAACCAGAGCAGGGCGTCTATCGTAGACCGCCCCGCTCTGAACCCATACTGGGCCTGCGAGAGGTCAGGCCCAGTTCCCTCCAGGTGCTGTATGACACGGGAAGCCAGCACCCTTTCCAGCATCTTTCCCGTGTCATCCAGCAGCACGATTGGCCTGTATGCAGAGGGCGAGTCAACGTCTCGACCCTCCTTCCGCAACAGGCACAACCGCCCGTCCTTCCACGGCTTCGGGAACCGTCCAGACGCAAGGCACGCGTCCATCAGCTCCCGAAGCTGTTCCCCCAACTCCTTCAGGGCAATCCTGAGGACGCGCGCCGGGATCCCGTCTGGACCCGGCGCCGTCCTCTTGCCCTTTAGCCGGTCGACGGCCACCTCCATCTCCGCCTCCGACACGGCTGGGATCGAGGCGGGGTCGACCACCTCCCCGTAGAGGGACGGCGGTGCCATCGTCGGCGGGGCGTGGAGGGGGTCGTTGAGGGGAAAGAGCCCCCCCATCACCCGGCCGAGGAGCTCCGGCTGCAGGGTCTCCGCTACCGGTGCCGTCTGGCCTCGGAACTTTTTCCGGGCAGCCCTGTACGGACGGCCCCATGGGTCCCTGTCGAGGCCCTCCAGGACCTCGGCCCAGGCCTGGGCCTTCGCCCTTCCGACGGCCAGCTGTAGCGCGCGTCTCGCCTCCCGATACGCGCTATACAGCCGGCGCTCAGCTGTCAGTTCCTCATCTGACAGCTGATCGTCGGTCCGGCCGTTGCGCCGCCTCCTACTGCGGGTGTACGGGCGCCTCGCCTCTGTGCAGGCCGCTCGGAGATCCGCTATCTCCGAGCTCCACCAGTACACCTCGCGACGGCCTGGGCGGCGACGCGACCGCGGCATGGCGGCGTCGCACACCGCCGTCACCGCCTCCCGGAAGCGACCCGCTGCGGTGTCGACTTCCGGGTGCGTGGGAGCGGCAAGCCACGACTGGACGATAGCCGCCTCGGCAGCTAGTTCGGTGTCGAGGCGGCTGATCGTCCAGCGCGGGAAATTCGCTCGCACCACGCTTTCCCCTCCCTGGTTGTCGGAGGTGGAGATCTCGAACCGCACATACTTGTGATCCGAGAGAGTCTCAACCTCCGACAACACCCTCCAGGCCCGGGCACGTGCCGCGGTGGATGGGGTGGCGAACGTAAGATCCACCACGGACCCCCCGTTCCACCGCACGCACGTGTGGGCTGACCCTCTGTTTAGTAGGGTTAGCCCCGTGGCAACTGCCCACTCCCTGACAATCTCCCCTCGAGAGTCAGTGGAGGGGTTGCCCCATTCCCGGGCCTTGGCGTTCAAGTCCCCCATAAGGAGGACCTGTCGTGGGGCCTGCCTTCTCACCGCTGCGGCTAGGAGGTCGACAAAGACCTCCAGCTCCGCAGCGGTTCTGTTAGGGGAGAAGTATGCGCCGACTAGCGAATACTCCTCCCACTTTGCCACCACGAAACCTGCACCCCTCTCTTCGATTGAGAGGGGGAGGCCGCCACTCACAATGGCCACGGAGCCGTCCACGTCCCCAACCCAGGAAGGATGTTGGGGGGGGACGTAGTACGGCTCCGTGGCGACCGCCGCGTCAATCTTCCACTGCGCCAGGGACTGAACGAACAGGTCCTGGGCCCCAGCGCAGTGGTTGAGGTTCGTCTGGAGGAAGTGATGTCTGGCTTGAAACATTATTCAGACATCACCTCCTCCACCACCGGAGCTGCGACTTCCTCTGGGGCGGCCTGAGAGGTAGCCGGGGTGGCCCTGGTCCCGGGGGCCTTTCCCTTAGTCTTTGGGGGTTCGCAACTGCGTCCCCCCATTACGTGCCCGGAAGGGCGCCCCGAGTCTGCGCAGATTGCGCAGCGGGGTTCGCTCCTTCCGCACGTGGCCGCCCGGTGACCTGTGCCTCCGCACCGGAAGCACAGGTTCGTCCTGTCGGCTGACGAGGGGCACTGAGGACGAGTGTGCCCCAGCCCCATGCACTTGAAGCAGCGCATGGGGCGTTCCCCTAGGGCCACCACTCGCGCCGAGCTCCACCCGACCAACAGCCTACCCTTTGTCAGCAGCGCTTTGGCCGCTGAAATCGGGCAGGACACCAGGGTGGAGCCCGCACCGCCGAGGCCGGGTTGCAATTCCCCGACCTTAACGAGCCGCGCTTCACAGCCCCCCACCCTAGCCACCGCTGCGGCCACTATCTCCTTGGTGGCCGAGTCATCCAGGCCCGTAATCCGGACGTCGGTGGATTTGACGGGCCTGGTGATTGTCGCCACCTCGGACAGGACGTCGCGGAGCTTCTCCGCGAGCCTGTCCGCCTTCTCGCCGTTTTGGGAACCAGGAATCTCCAACATCCTGGCTCCCGTGGCCGTCTGGCGGAAGCGGAGCTCATCGATCCCCAACTCTTGGAGATCGATGCGCTCCTGCGCCTTCTGAAGGATGGCGCTGTAAGTCGCCCCCTTTTCCGCGGCCTCAGGCTGCAACAGCAGCACCACAGCCGCGGACTTCGGGGTCCTTAGCGCCACCTTAGGCTTCGGGGGGGCCACCGGCTTCGGCCTCGCGCCAGTCAATGGGGCAGAGGCAGGAGGAGCAGTGGATTTCTTCCCCCTGGCCCCTCTCCTTCCTTTTCTTGCCACCGTTGCCCAGGTCTCTTCCTGGGCAGGAGCGGCGGCGGCGGCAGTCACTCTGGAGGGGCCAGCCACCGGTGCCACTGTGGGAGGGGCAGCAGTCTTCGGGGGAGTGTTGGAGGAGATTCCACCCCTGCCCCTTCCTCCACCCACCGCCGCTGCCCAGGTCTTCCCCTGGGAAGCGGCGGCGGGGGCAGGCTTCCCTGAGGGTCCAGCCACCGGCGCCGCATTCCTCCCCGCTTTGGGGGCAGGGTTGCGAGCCGGCTGTGGCGTCGCCTTTGGTGGCGCGGAAGCCACTGCCGCCCTAACGGCATCCGCCCTCAGTGGTGGCCGAACCACCGAGGCCGGCAGGAGACGCTCCTCAATCCCCGCGAGTCGGGCGTTCAGCATCTGCCCGAACGTATGGGTCAAGGAGCGCTTTAGCTCCTCAACCAACTCCCCTGCCCCCTGCATGACTGTGGGGGCGGCCACCTGCGGCCCAGCTGCGGCAGCAGTGGCAGCAGCAGTGGCAGCAGCAGCAGCCTCCGACTTTGCCTCGGAGAAGCCGCGACGCAGCGCCTTCACTTCCGCCCGGAGGGATTCAACCTCCAGGCGTAGGCGGCCATTGTCCGCCCTCAAGTGGCGCGTCTCCTCCACCTCAGTCCTGCCCGCGAGGGCTGTCACGACCTCACGCAAGTCGGAGGCGGACCGCTTTAGTCGGGCGACGAACTCGCCCTTTAGGTTGCCCGACTTCCGAGCAACCTCCATAATGCAGGCGATCCTCTCGCCCGCAAACGCCCTCATCTCCTGGGCGTTGAACTCACTGGGGTCCCCGGACCTTGCGGTGACATCGGTATCACTGCCGGTGTCAGTCACAAGGCCGGAGACGACAGCGGGACGCCCCTTCCCATATCTCCTGCTCTGCAGGACCTCGTCGAGTTCCTCATCCACTGGCCGTGGCTTGAGGAAAACCTCCCTTGCTGCCGCCCTCGCGGTACTCCCTCTGCCTCTCCTGGCAGTGTTAACCTTGGCGGCCAACGTCCCCTCGGTCTCAGTGTCCGAGTCGAATCCCCCGGGCACGAAGAGCGAGGAGGACGGCCGCTTCCGGCTTCCCTCCATTTCGGAGCCAGATTCCTCCGACGTCTGGCCCCGAGAAGAGCCTGTTGGGGGGCCCTGAGAAGGGCCGGTTGGGTGGCCCTGAGAAGGGCCGATTGTTTTTTGGCCCTGAGAAGGGCCTTTTATGAAGCGCCCGTTCGCCCCGCGTATGGGCTTCGCAGCCTGCAACGCATTATGCGGAGTCTGCGATGTCTCCACGCAAGACGGACCGGCTTCAGCAGCTTCCCGACGACAGGGGGGGGGTGACCCTCCCCCGCTTACGACAGGCCGCTCGTCCATCCTGATATGGGAAGGCGGAACAACGCACAGGAGCCTAGCTCGACCGTGCTAATTATTCACGTCCACCCACAACAGTTGGCAACACTAACTATCCAAAACAGTTGGCAACAACGCGAGGGAGCCTAGCTCGACCCTGCTAATTGTCACCAAAAGTTTTTAACGTCAACGTAAGGTTAGTTCGGAAACAGATGAGAAGGACGAAACCTAACCTTTTTTTTTTTTTTTTTTTTTTTTTTTTTTTTTTTTTTTTTTTTTTTTTTTTTTTAAAGTGGGAAAATGCCCTCGCATTTCCCTTCCACCATGGGGGTGGTGGAAGGGGGTATGTGGGACTCGAACCCACTAAAAACCCACTATGAGCAGTCGCCCGCCTTCGTGGGGCCGAGATGGGGTCGCGTTAGCATTCACCATCTGGCCCCGGCGGTTGGCCTGGAACCCATGTCCAGGCCCCGGCCATGGAGGGGTGGTCACTGCTCACCAGGACCACCCCTCAGACGAGTGGAGCCGTGCAAGCCGGTGGAGAGTCCCCCGACTCTCCACCAGGTGGCTCCACTACAGGGGAAGTCGAAGAAGGCGGGCAAACCGCCCCCTCCTACCCCCCCTTCGCCTCCGGCGGATCGGGTCAGAGCGGGCATCGTCCTCTCTGACCCTCTCCGCGGCCTCCTTCTGCGACATCACCTGTTCGCAGAAGGAGACCATCGCCTGCCACTCCCTGTCGCCGTCGAGCATGGCGTTGACCACGCTCGGCAGCGAGAGGTCCCCTCCCAGGGTGGCTGAAAGTGTGTGTCGCATGGGACCCCACGCGGCACACACCTCCAGCGTGTGGTGCGCCGTATCCTCCGGCGCACCACATTCGTGGCAGGCCGGGGTCGCCTCCCGTCTCGCGATCTGGTGCAGGTACTTTCCGAAACATCCATGTCCGGAAAGCACCTGCACCAGTCGGAACGTCAGCGACCCGAATCGCCGCCGCACCCAGTCACGGAGGACCGGGCGAATGGCCTCCACCGTCCACTGACCAGGGACCGGTGGAGCCAGGTCCTCCGCCCACCGCCTCAACATGGCGGCCCGCGCCTGTCGCCGTAGGCCCTCCACCCGATCCCACTCCAGGTGCTCCCCGTCGGATCTCCTCGCCGCCACGAAGTGGTAAACTTCGGCGAGGATCTCCGCTTGGAGAGCCCAGGGGGGATCGCCGGCCAGCACGCATGCTGCCGTCCAGGACACCGTCCGGTATCCGCGGATCACCCTCGTCGCAATGACCCGCTGCGGTTGTCGCAGCAGGGTCATGTTCGCGCGACCGAGGGCGTCCACCCAGACCGGTGCCCCGTACAGGGCCATACTCCGGATCACTCCGGAGTATAGACGGCGACATGTGGCGCTCGGGCCGCCCACGTTGGGCAGCAGCCTCCCCAGTGCGGCGGCGGCTCCCAGGACTCTCGGGGCCAGCTGGGTAAAGTGGGCCCCGAAAGTCCACCGTCCGTCCAGGATGAGACCCAGATATTTCATCTGGGTCCCAACCCGGACCGGGACTCCGTCCAGGACCACTCTGGTCCCTGGCGGGGGTCCCCCCCGAGGCCCGTGGAACAACAGGGCCTCGGTCTTGGAGAGGGCCACTCCCAGCCCGAGGGAGCGGATGCGGTCGATCACGTGGGCCGTGCCCACCTCGGCCAACCGCACCGTCTCCCTCAGGTCCCTCCCCCTGACTACGACCAGGGTGTCGTCCGCGTAGCACGCAACCCGCATGTTGGCGGGCAGCGTGCCACGGAGGACCCAGTCGTAGCCGATGTTCCACAGGAGCGGTCCCAGCACCGACCCCTGTGGAACCCCGCGGACGACGCGACGGCGTCTCAGACCGTCGCGTCCCTCCACCAGGACTTCGCGGTCCTGGAGGTAGTCCGCCAACAGCCTCCGCAGATACAGGGGCACCCAGGGGTGCCAGGTGGCACAGGAAGCCACCACTCTTTCCAGCAGCTTCCCCGCGTCGTCGAGCAGCACTATTGGCCTGTATGCGGAAGGCGAGTCTACGGCACGACCCTCCTTCCGCAACAGGCACAGCCGGCCGTCCTTCCACAGCTTCGGGAACCGTCCGGACGTGATGCACACGTCGAACAGCTCCCGAAGCCGATCGCCCATCTCCCTGAGGGCGATCCTCAGGACCCTCTTCGGGATCCCGTCCGGACCCGGCGCCGTCCGTTTGCCGCTCAGGCGGCCGACGGCCAACTCCATCTCCACCTCTGAGACAGGTGGGATGGAGTCCGGGTCCACCTCCTCGACCGGCGAGGAGGGCGCCGCCATCGCGGGCGGGGTGTGGTGGGGGTCGATGGCGGGGAAAAGCCCCTCCAACACCCCGCCCAGGATCTCCGGCTCGAGGGACTCCGCAACCGGGGGTGCCTGGCCCCGGAATTTCTTCCGGGCCGCTCTGTACGGGCGCCCCCACGGATCCCTATCGAGGCCCTCCAGGGCCTCGCGCCAGGACCGCTCCTTGGCCCGACCGATGGCCAGCTGCAGCTCCCGCTTCGCCTCGCGGTAGGAGCTGTACAGCTGCGCCTCGGCTGTCAGCTCCTCGGCTGACAGCTCGCCATCGGTCCGCCCGTGGCGCCTCCTCCTACGATGAGCGTAGGAGCGGCGCGCCGCCGAGCAGGCGGCTCGGAGATCCGCTATCTCCGAGCTCCACCAATAGACCTCCCGGCGGCCCGGGAGGCGTCTGCACCTCGGCATGGCGGCGTCGCACACCGCGGTCACCGCCTCCCGGAAGCGGCTCGCTGCGACTTCCGCCTCCGGGTGTGTGGGCGCGGCGAACCACGACTGGACGATCGCCGCCTCGGACGCCACCTCGGCGTCGAGGCGAGAGATCGTCCAGCGCGGGAAGTCCGCTCGCGCCACTTGCCCCCCTTGGATGTCGGTGGTGGAGGAGATCTCGAACCATATGTATTTATGGTCCGAGAGAGTCTCCACCTCCGACATCACCCTCCACGACTGGACACGTGCTGCGACAGCGGGGGTGGCGAACGATACGTCCACCACGGACCCCCCTCGCTGTCGCACGCACGTGTGGGCTGACCCTCTATTCAAGAGGGTCAGTCCCGTGGCAACCCCCCACTCCCTGACAATCTCCCCACGAGTGTCGGTAGAGGGGTTGCCCCAGTCCCGGGCCTTGGCGTTCAGGTCCCCCATAAAGAGGACCTGACGTGGCACCTGCCTTCTAACCGCCGCGGCTAGGAGGTCCATAAAGACCTCCAGCTCTGCAGCGGTTCTATTGGGGGAGAAGTATGCGCCCACTACCGCATACTCCCCCCACTTGGCCACCACGTACCCCGCACCTCTCTCTACTACCGAGAGGGGGGGACCGCCATGCGCCCTTCCCACGAGGGCCACGGAGTCGTCCAGGTCCCCAGCCCAGCAGGCATGCTGAGAGGGGACAAAGTACGGCTCCGCAGCGACCGCCAAGTCGACGTTCCACTGCGCCAGGGACTGCATAAGCAGATCTTGAGCCCTGGCGCAGTGGTTGAGGTTCGTCTGGAGGAGGTTGAGTTGGCCGACTTGATCCATGTTAGTCAGCCATCTCAACCTCCTCGCAAGTCGCTTGGCTCGCTCCCGTCACGGGAGCGACCAGTGGAGTCACTGGGGTGGTCCGGACCCCAAAACCTAACCTAACCTAACCTTTTTTTTTTTTTTTTTTTTTTTTTTTTCGTGGGGAAATCCTCATGGATACCCATGCCTCGGGGGAGGCAATGGGTTATGCCGGACTCTTACCGGCTAAAACCACCACGGGGAGCAGACCGCCGCCGAGATAGGGCGAGATGGGGTCGCGTTAGCATTCACCATCTCGCCCTGGCGGTAGGCCCGAGTAGATATCTCGGGCCACTCAGCGCCTTTGGAGGGGCAACCTTATCCCAAAGGCCACCCCCCAGACGTGTGGGGCCGTGCAGGCCGGCAAGGAGTCCCCCGACCCCCTACCAGCGGCCCCACTACGGGGGATCGAGAAGGCGGCCATACCGCCTCCTTCGTCCCCTTGCACGTCTACGCCGGAGCGGGTCAGAGTGGGCGTCGTCCTCCCTGATCCGCTCCGCAGCCTCCTTTTGCGTCATCACCGCTTCGCAAAAGGAGACCATCGCCTGCCACTCACTCTCACCGCAGAGCATGGCGCTTACCACGCTCGGCAGCGAGAGGTCTCGGCCTAGTATCGCTGAAAGTGTGTGTCGCATGGGACCCCACGCGGCACACACCTCCAGCGTGTGGAGCGCCGTATCCTCTGGCGCCCCACATTCGTGGCAGGCCGGGGTCGCCTCCCGTCTCGCAATCTGGTGCAGATACTTTCCGAAGCAGCCATGCCCGGAAAGTACCTGCACCAGGCGGAAGGTCAGCGACCCGAACCGCCGCCGCAACCACTCCCGGAGGACCGGGCGGATGGCCTCCACCGTCCACTGACCAGGGACCGGCGGAGCCAGGTCCTCCGTCCACCGCGCCAACAGTGCGACCCGCGCCTGCCGCCGTATGCGTCCGACCTCCTCCCACACTAGGGGCTCCCCGCGGGATCTCCTCGCCGCCACGAAGTGGTACACTTCGGCGAGGATCTCCGCTTGTAGCCCCCAAGGGGGATCACCGGCCAGGACGCATGCGGCCGTCCAGGACACCGTCCGGTATCCGCGTATCGCCCTCGTCGCTATGACCCGCTGCGGACGTCGCAGCAGGGTCATGTTCGCGCGACCGAGGGCGTCCACCCAGACCGGTGCCCCGTACAGGGCCATACTCCGGATCACTCCAGAGTATAGCCGGCGGCAGTTGGCGCTCGGGCCACCCACGTTGGGCAGCAGCCTCCCTAATGCGGCGGCGGCTCCTAGGACTTTTGGGGCCAGTTGGGTGAAGTGCGCCCCAAAAGTCCACCTTCCGTCCAGGATGAGACCCAGATATTTCATCTGGGTCCCAACCCGGATCGAGACCCCGTCCAGAACTACACGCGTTCCTGGAGGGGGTCCCCCCCGAGGCCCATGAAACAACAGGGCCTCGGTCTTGGAGAGGGCGACCTCCAGTCCCAGGGAGCGGATGCGGTCGACCACGAGGGTTGTCCCCAACGCAGCCAGCCGCACCGCCTCCCCAAGGTCCCTCCCCTTGGCCACGACCAGGGTATCGTCCGCATAGCACGCCACCCGCATATTGGCGGGAAGCGTGCCACGCAGCACCCAGTCGTAGCCAATGTTCCACAAGAGCGGTCCCAGTACCGACCCCTGTGGAACACCGCGGACGACGCGACGGTGCCTCAGCCCGTCGCGCCCTTCCACCAGGACCTCGCGGTCCTGGAGGTAGTCCGCCAACAGCCTCCGCAGATACAGAGGCACCCCGTGATAGCGGAGCGCCTCCTGTATCGTCGAGTGCGGCAGGCTGTTGAAGGCGTTGGCTATGTCAAGAGAGACGGCCAACGCCTTTCCTCCCTCCCGGACCGCCTCCTGGGTCCACTCTTTTAACCAGAGCAGGGCGTCTATCGTAGACCGCCCCGCTCTGAACCCATACTGGGCCTGCGAGAGGTCAGGCCCAGTTCCCTCCAGGTGCTGTATGACACGGGAAGCCAGCACCCTTTCCAGCATCTTTCCCGTGTCATCCAGCAGCACGATTGGCCTGTATGCAGAGGGCGAGTCAACGTCTCGACCCTCCTTCCGCAACAGGCACAACCGCCCGTCCTTCCACGGCTTCGGGAACCGTCCAGACGCAAGGCACGCGTCCATCAGCTCCCGAAGCTGTTCCCCCAACTCCTTCAGGGCAATCCTGAGGACGCGCGCCGGGATCCCGTCTGGACCCGGCGCCGTCCTCTTGCCCTTTAGCCGGTCGACGGCCACCTCCATCTCCGCCTCCGACACGGCTGGGATCGAGGCGGGGTCGACCACCTCCCCGTAGAGGGACGGCGGTGCCATCGTCGGCGGGGCGTGGAGGGGGTCGTTGAGGGGAAAGAGCCCCCCCATCACCCGGCCGAGGAGCTCCGGCTGCAGGGTCTCCGCTACCGGTGCCGTCTGGCCTCGGAACTTTTTCCGGGCAGCCCTGTACGGACGGCCCCATGGGTCCCTGTCGAGGCCCTCCAGGACCTCGGCCCAGGCCTGGGCCTTCGCCCTTCCGACGGCCAGCTGTAGCGCGCGTCTCGCCTCCCGATACGCGCTATACAGCCGGCGCTCAGCTGTCAGTTCCTCATCTGACAGCTGATCGTCGGTCCGGCCGTTGCGCCGCCTCCTACTGCGGGTGTACGGGCGCCTCGCCTCTGTGCAGGCCGCTCGGAGATCCGCTATCTCCGAGCTCCACCAGTACACCTCGCGACGGCCTGGGCGGCGACGCGACCGCGGCATGGCGGCGTCGCACACCGCCGTCACCGCCTCCCGGAAGCGACCCGCTGCGGTGTCGACTTCCGGGTGCGTGGGAGCGGCAAGCCACGACTGGACGATAGCCGCCTCGGCAGCTAGTTCGGTGTCGAGGCGGCTGATCGTCCAGCGCGGGAAATCCGCTCTCACCACGCTTTCCCCTCCCTGGTTGTCGGAGGTGGAGATCTCGAACCGCACATACTTGTGATCCGAGAGAGTCTCAACCTCCGACAACACCCTCCAGGCCCGGGCACGTGCCGCGGTGGATGGGGTGGCGAACGTAAGATCCACCACGGACCCCCCGTTCCACCGCACGCACGTGTGGGCTGACCCTCTGTTTAGTAGGGTTAGCCCCGTGGCAACTGCCCACTCCCTGACAATCTCCCCTCGAGAGTCAGTGGAGGGGTTGCCCCATTCCCGGGCCTTGGCGTTCAAGTCCCCCATAAGGAGGACCTGTCGTGGGGCCTGCCTTCTCACCGCTGCGGCTAGGAGGTCGACAAAGACCTCCAGCTCCGCAGCGGTTCTGTTAGGGGAGAAGTATGCGCCGACTAGCGAATACTCCTCCCACTTTGCCACCACGAAACCTGCACCCCTCTCTTCGATTGAGAGGGGGAGGCCGCCACTCACAATGGCCACGGAGCCGTCCACGTCCCCAACCCAGGAAGGATGTTGGGGTGGGACGTAGTACGGCTCCGTGGCGACCGCCACGTCAATCTTCCACTGCGCCAGGGACTGAACGAACAGGTCCTGGGCCCCAGCGCAGTGGTTGAGGTTCGTCTGGAGGAAGTGATGTCTGGCTTGATACATTATTCAGACATCACCTCCTCCACCTCCGGGGCTGCGACTTCCTCTGGGGCGGCCTGACAGGTAGCCGGGGTGGCCCTGGTCCCGGGGGCCTTTCCCTTAGTCTTTGGGGGTTCGCAACTGCGTCCCCCCATTACGTGCCCGGAAGGGCGCCCCGAGTCTGCGCAGATTGCGCAGCGGGGTTCGCTCCTTCCGCACGTGGCCGCCCGGTGACCTGTGCCTCCGCACCGGAAGCACAGGTTCGTCCTATCGGCTGACGAGGGGCACTGAGGACGAGTGTGCCCCAGCCCCATGCACTTGAAGCAGCGCATGGGGCGTTCCCCTAGGGCCACCACTCGCGCCGAGCTCCACCCGACCAACAGCCTACCCTTTGTCAGCAGCGCTTTGGCCGCTGAAATCGGGCAGGACACCAGGGTGGAGCCCGCACCGCCGAGGCCGGGTTGCAATTCCCCGACCTTAACGAGCCGCGCTTCACAGCCCCCCACCCTAGCCACCGCTGCGGCCACTATCTCCTTGGTGGCCGAGTCATCCAGGCCCGTAATCCGGACGTCGGTGGATTTGACGGGCCTGGTGATTGTCGCCACCTCGGACAGGACGTCGCGGAGCTTCTCCGCGAGCCTGTCCGCCTTCTCGCCGTTTTGGGAACCAGGTATCTCCAACATCCTGGCTCCCGTGGCCGTCTGGCGGAAGCGGAGCTCATCGATCCCCAACTCTTTGAGATCGATGTGCTCCTGCGCCTTCTGAAGGATGGCGCTGTAAGTCGCCCCCTTTTCCGCGGCCTCAGGCTGCAACAGCAGCACCACAGCCGCGGACTTCGGGGTCCTCAGCGCCACCTTAGGCTTCGGGGGGGCCACCGGCTTCGGCCTCGCGCCAGTCAATGGGGCAGAGGCAGGAGGAGCAGTGGATTTCTTCCCCCTGGCCCCTCTCCTTCCTTTTCTTGCCACCGTTGCCCAGGTCTCTTCCTGGGCAGGAGCGGCGGCGGCGGCAGTCACTCTGGAGGGGCCAGCCACCGGTGCCACTGTGGGAGGGGCAGCAGTCTTCGGGGGAGTGGTGGAGGAGGTTCCACCCCTGCCCCTTCCTCCACCCACCGCCGCTGCCCAGGTCTTTCCCTGGGAAGCGGCGGCGGGGGCAGGCATCCCTGAGGGTCCAGCCACCGGCGCCGCATTCCTCCCCGCTTTGGGGGCAGGGTTGCGAGCCTTTGGTAGCGCGGAAGCCACTGCCGCCCTAACGGCATCCGCCCTCAGTGGTGGCCGAACCACCGGGGCCGGCAGGAGACGCTCCTCAATCCCCGCGAGTCGGGCATTCAACATTTGTCCGAACGTGTTGATCAAGGAGCTCTTCAACTCCTCCGCAAATTCGTCCCTCATCACTGTGGCCAGTGGAGCCTGATTCCCAGTGGCGGCAGCAGCAGCGGCGGCAGTGGTAGCCGCCTCCGTCCTTGCTTCGGAGAAGCCGCGACGCAGTGCCTTCACTTCCGCCTTGCAGGACTCGACCTCTAGACGCAGGCGGCTGTTCTCCGCTCTTAGCCTTCGCGTCTCCTCAGCCTCGCTCCTGCTCGCCAGAGCCTCGACTACATCCTTAATAGTCGAAGCAGACCTCTTCAGGCGGCCGACAAACTCGCCCTTGAGGTTACCAGACTTTTTGGCAACCTCTAAAATGCAAGCGAGCTTTTCGCCCGCCTGCGCCCTCAGTTCTTGGGCATTCAGTGCGCTGAGATCGCCGACCATCGCGGAGAGATCAGAATCACTCCCGGTGTCAGTCGCGAGATCGGTGATGGCAGCGACCGGCCCTTTCTTAAATCGCCTAGTTCGCAGGACCACATCAAGCTCCCCGTCGTCAGCTAGTACCGACGGCAGCGGAGAAGGCCTCAGGAACTCAGTCCTGGACGGGCCTGCCTTAGCAGCCTTCCCCTTCCCTCTTCTGGACGAGTTCACCTTGGCAGCGACGGTCCCCTCGGTCTCAGTGTCCGAGTCAAATCCCCCGGGCACGAAGAGCGAGGAGGACGGCCGCTTCCGGCTTCCCTCCATTTCGGAGTCGTATTCCTCCGACGACGTCGTCTGGCCCTGAGAAGAGCCTTTTGGGGGGCCCTGAGAAGGGCCGGTTGGGTGGCCCTCAGAAGGGCCGATGGAGTGGCCCTGAGAAGGGCCGATTGTTGTTTGGCCCTCAGAAGGGCCGATTGTTTGGCCCTTAGAAGGGCCCTTTTGAAACCTACCTATCTTATTGCGCTCCGGCAACGACATATTTATCCACCCACAACAGTTGGCAACAACGCGAGGGAGCCTAGCTCGACCCTGCTAATTGTCACCAAAAGTTTTTTACGTCAACGTAAGGTTAGTTCGGAAACAGATGAGAAGGACCAAACAAAAATCCGAACGAGGCCGTCCAACCTTTTTTTTTTTTTTTTTTTTTTTAAGTGGGAAAATGCCCTCGCATTTCCCTTCCACCATGGGGGTGGTGGAAGGGGGTATGTGGGACTCGAACCCACTAAAAACCCACTATGAGCAGTCGCCCGCCTTCGTGGGGCCGAGATGGGGTCGCGTTAGCATTCACCATCTGGCCCCGGCGGTTGGCCTGGAACCCATGTCCAGGCCCCGGCCATGGAGGGGTGGTCACTGCTCACCAGGACCACCCCTCAGACGAGTGGAGCCGTGCAAGCCGGCGGAGAGTCCCCCGACTCTCCACCAGGTGGCTCCACTACAGGGGAAGTCGAAGAAGGCGGGCAAACCGCCCCCTCCTACCCCCCCTTCGCCTCCGGCGGATCGGGTCAGAGCGGGCATCGTCCTCTCTGACCCTCTCCGCGGCCTCCTTCTGCGACATCACCTGTTCGCAGAAGGAGACCATCGCCTGCCACTCCCTGTCGCCGTCGAGCATGGCGTTGACCACGCTCGGCAGCGAGAGGTCCCCTCCCAGGGTGGCTGAAAGTGTGTGTCGCATGGGACCCCACGCGGCACACACCTCCAGCGTGTGGTGCGCCGTGTCCTCCGGCGCACCACATTCGTGGCAGGCCGGGGTCGCCTCCCGTCTCGCGATCTGGTGCAGGTACTTTCCGAAACATCCATGTCCGGAAAGCACCTGCACCAGTCGGAACGTCAGCGACCCGAATCGCCGCCGCACCCAGTCACGGAGGACCGGGCGAATGGCCTCCACCGTCCACTGACCAGGGACCGGTGGAGCCAGGTCCTCCGCCCACCGCCTCAACATGGCGGCCCGCGCCTGTCGCCGTAGGCCCTCCACCCGATCCCACTCCAGGTGCTCCCCGTCGGATCTCCTCGCCGCCACGAAGTGGTACACTTCGGCGAGGATCTCCGCTTGGAGAGCCCAGGGGGGATCGCCGGCCAGCACGCATGCTGCCGTCCAGGACACCGTCCGGTATCCGCGGATCACCTGGGTAAAGTGGGCCCTGAAAGTCCACCGTCCGTCCAGGATGAGACCCAGATATTTCATCTGGGTCCCAACCCGGACCGGGACTCCGTCCAGGACCACTCTGGCCAGGGACTCCGTCCCTGGCGGGGGTCCCCCCCGAGGCCCGTGGAACAACAGGGCCTCGGTCTTGGAGAGGGCCACTCCCAGCCCGAGGGAACGGATGCGGTCGATCACGTGGGCCGTGCCCACCTCGGCCAACCGCACCGTCTCCCTCAGGTCCCTCCCCCTGACTACGACCAGGGTGTCGTCCGCGTAGCACGCAACCCGCATGTTTGCGGGCAGCGTGCCACGGAGGACCCAGTCGTAGCCGATGTTCCACAGGAGCGGTCCCAGCACCGACCCCTGCGGAACCCCGCGGACGACGCGACGGCGTCTCAGACCGTCGCGTCCCTCCACCAGGACTTCGCGGTCCTGGAGGTAGTCCGCCAACAGCCTCCGCAGATACAGGGGCACCCCGTGGTAACGGAGCGCCTCCTGTATCGTTCCGTGCGGCAGACTGTTGAAGGCGTTGGCAATGTCCAGCGAGACAGCCAACGCCTTATCCCCCTCCCGGACCGCCTCCTGCGTCCACCCCTTGAGCCAGAGCAAGGCGTCGATCGTTGACCGCCTCGCTCTGAACCCAAACTGGGCCTCCGACAACTGAGGCCCAGTGCCGCCTAGGTGCCGGACGACGCGGGAAGCCACCACTCTTTCCAGCAGCTTCCCCGCGTCGTCGAGCAGCACTATTGGCCTGTATGCGGAAGGCGAGTCTACGGCACGACCCTCCTTCCGCAACAGGCACAGCCGGCCGTCCTTCCACAGCTTCGGGAACCGTCCGGACGTGATGCACACGTCGAACAGCTCCCGAAGCCGATCGCCCATCTCCCTGAGGGCGATCCTCAGGACCCTCTTCGGGATCCCGTCCGGACCCGGCGCCGTCCGTTTGCCGCTCAGGCGGCCGACGGCCAACTCCATCTCCACCTCTGAGACAGGTGGGATGGAGTCCGGGTCCACCTCCTCGACCGGCGAGGAGGGCGCCGCCATCGCGGGCGGGGTGTGGTGGGGGTCGATGGCACCCCAACCTAACCTAACCTTTTTTTTTTTTTTTTTTTTTTTTTTTTTTTTTTTTTTTTTTTTTTTTTTTTTTTTTTTTTTTTTTTTTTTTTTTTTTTAAGTGGGAAAATGCCCTCGCATTTCCCTTCCACCATGGGGGTGGTGGAAGGGGGTATGTGGGACTCGAACCCACTAAAAACCCACTATGAGCAGTCGCCCGCCTTCGTGGGGCCGAGATGGGGTCGCGTTAGCATTCACCATCTGGCCCCGGCGGTTGGCCTGGAACCCGTGTCCAGGCCCCGGCCAAGGAGGGGTGGTCACTGCTCACCAGGACCACCCCTCAGACGAGTGGAGCCGTGCAAGCCGGCGGAGAGTCCCCCGACTCTCCAACAGGTGGCTCCACTACAGGGGAAGTCGAAGAAGGCGGGCAAACCGCCCCCTCCTACCCCCCCTTCGCCTCCGGCGGATCGGGTCAGAGCGGGCATCGTCCTCTCTGACCCTCTCCGCGGCCTCCTTCTGCGACATCACCTGTTCGCAGAAGGAGACCATCGCCTGCCACTCCCTGTCGCCGTCGAGCATGGCGTTGACCACGCTCGGCAGCGAGAGGTCCCCTCCCAGGGTGGCTGAAAGTGTGTGTCGCATGGGACCCCACGCGGCACACACCTCCAGCGTGTGGTGCGCCGTGTCCTCCGGCGCACCACATTCGTGGCAGGCCGGGGTCGCCTCCCGTCTCGCGATCTGGTGCAGGTACTTTCCGAAACATCCATGTCCGGAAAGCACCTGCACCAGTCGGAACGTCAGCGACCCGAATCGCCGCCGCACCCAGTCACGGAGGACCGGGCGAATGGCCTCCACCGTCCACTGACCAGGGACCGGTGGAGCCAGGTCCTCCGCCCACCGCCTCAACATGGCGGCCCGCGCCTGTCGCCGTAGGCCCTCCACCCGATCCCACTCCAGGTGCTCCCCGTCGGATCTCCTCGCCGCCACGAAGTGGTACACTTCGGCGAGGATCTCCGCTTGGAGAGCCCAGGGGGGATCGCCGGCCAGCACGCATGCTGCCGTCCAGGACACCGTCCGGTATCCGCGGATCACCCTCGTCGCAATGACCCGCTGCGGTTGTCGCAGCAGGGTCATGTTCGCGCGACCGAGGGCGTCCACCCAGACCGGTGCCCCGTAGGTGGCCATACTCCGGATCACTCCGGAGTATAGACGGCGACACGTGGCGCTCGGGCCGCCCACGTTGGGCAGCAGCCTCCCCAGTGCGGCGGCGGCTCCCAGGACTCTCGGGGCCAGCTGGGTAAAGTGGGCCCTGAAAGTCCACCGTCCGTCCAGGATGAGACCCAGATATTTCATCTGGGTCCCAACCCGGACCGGGACTCCGTCCAGGACCACTCTGGTCCCTGGCGGGGGTCCCCCCCGAGGCCCGTGGAACAACAGGGCCTCGGTCTTGGAGAGGGCCACTCCCAGCCCGAGGGAACGGATGCGGTCGATCACGTGGGCCGTGCCCACCTCGGCCAACCGCACCGTCTCCCTCAGGTCCCTCCCCCTGACTACGACCAGGGTGTCGTCCGCGTAGCACGCAACCCGCATGTTTGCGGGCAGCGTGCCACGGAGGACCCAGTCGTAGCCGATGTTCCACAGGAGCGGTCCCAGCACCGACCCCTGCGGAACCCCGCGGACGACGCGACGGCGTCTCAGACCGTCGCGTCCCTCCACCAGGACTTCGCGGTCCTGGAGGTAGTCCGCCAACAGCCTCCGCAGATACAGGGGCACCCCGTGGTAACGGAGCGCCTCCTGTATCGTTCCGTGCGGCAGACTGTTGAAGGCGTTGGCAATGTCCAGCGAGACAGCCAACGCCTTATCCCCCTCCCGGACCGCCTCCTGCGTCCACCCCTTGAGCCAGAGCAAGGCGTCGATCGTTGACCGCCTCGCTCTGAACCCAAACTGGGCCTCCGACAACTGAGGCCCAGTGCCGCCTAGGTGCCGGACGACGCGGGAAGCCACCACTCTTTCCAGCAGCTTCCCCGCGTCGTCGAGCAGCACTATTGGCCTGTATGCGGAAGGCGAGTCTACGGCACGACCCTCCTTCCGCAACAGGCACAGCCGGCCGTCCTTAACCTTTTTTTTTTTTTTTTTTTTAAGTGGGAAAATGCCCTCGCATTTCCCTTCCACCATGGGGGTGGTGGAAGGGGGTATGTGGGACTCGAACCCACTAAAAACCCACTATGAGCAGTCGCCCGCCTTCGTGGGGCCGAGATGGGGTCGCGTTAGCATTCACCATCTGGCCCCGGCGGTTGGCCTGGAACCCGTGTCCAGGCCCCGGCCATGGAGGGGTGGTCACTGCTCACCAGGACCACCCCTCAGACGAGTGGAGCCGTGCAAGCCGGCGGAGAGTCCCCCGACTCTCCACCAGGTGGCTCCACTACAGGGGAAGTCGAAGAAGGCGGGCAAACCGCCCCCTCCTACCCCCCCTTCGCCTCCGGCGGATCGGGTCAGAGCGGGCATCGTCCTCTCTGACCCTCTCCGCGGCCTCCTTCTGCGACATCACCTGTTCGCAGAAGGAGACCATCGCCTGCCACTCCCTGTCGCCGTCGAGCATGGCGTTGACCACGCTCGGCAGCGAGAGGTCCCCTCCCAGGGTGGCTGAAAGTGTGTGTCGCATGGGACCCCACGCGGCACACACCTCCAGCGTGTGGTGCGCCGTATCCTCCGGCGCACCACATTCGTGGCAGGCCGGGGTCGCCTCCCGTCTCGCGATCTGGTACAGGTACTTTCCGAAACATCCATGTCCGGAAAGCACCTGCACCAGTCGGAACGTCAGCGACCCGAATCGCCGCCGCACCCAGTCACGGAGGACCGGGCGAATGGCCTCCACCGTCCACTGACCAGGGACCGGTGGAGCCAGGTCCTCCGCCCACCGCCTCAACATGGCGGCCCGCGCCTGTCGCCGTAGGCCCTCCACCCGATCCCACTCCAGGTGCTCCCCGTCGGATCTCCTCGCCGCCACGAAGTGGTAAACTTCGGCGAGGATCTCCGCTTGGAGAGCCCAGGGGGGATCGCCGGCCAGCACGCATGCTGCCGTCCAGGACACCGTCCGGTATCCGCGGATCACCCTCGTCGCAATGACCCGCTGCGGTTGTCGCAGCAGGGTCATGTTCGCGCGACCGAGGGCGTCCACCCAGACCGGTGCCCCGTACAGGGCCATACTCCGGATCACTCCGGAGTATAGACGGCGACATGTGGCGCTCGGGCCGCCCACGTTGGGCAGCAGCCTCCCCAATGCGGCGGCGGCTCCCAGGACTCTCGGGGCCAGCTGGGTAAAGTGGGCCCTGAAAGTCCACCGTCCGTCCAGGATGAGACCCAGATATTTCATCTGGGTCCCAACCCGGACCGGGACTCCGTCCAGGACCACTCTCGTCCCTGGCGGGGGTCCCCCCCGAGGCCCGTGGAACAACAGGGCCTCGGTCTTGGAGAGGGCCACTCCCAGCCCGAGGGAGCGGATGCGGTCGATCACGTGGGCCGTGCCCACCTCGGCCAACCGCACCGTCTCCCTCAGGTCCCTCCCCCTGACTACGACCAGGGTGTCGTCCGCGTAGCACGCAACCCGCATGTTGGCGGGCAGCGTGCCACGGAGGACCCAGTCGTAGCCGATGTTCCACAGGAGCGGTCCCAGCACCGACCCCTGTGGAACCCCGCGGACGACGCGACGGCGTCTCAGACCGTCGCGTCCCTCCACCAGGACTTCGCGGTCCTGGAGGTAGTCCGCCAACAGCCTCCGCAGATACAGGGGCACCCCGTGGTAACGGAGCGCCTCCTGTATCGTTCCGTGCGGCAGACTGTTGAAGGCGTTGGCAATGTCCAGCGAGACAGCCAACGCCTTATCCCCCTCCCGGACCGCCTCCTGCGTCCACCCCTTGAGCCAGAGCAAGGCGTCGATCGTTGACCGCCTCGCTCTGAACCCAAACTGGGCCTCCGACAACTGAGGCCCAGTGCCGCCTAGGTGCCGGACGACGCGGGAAGCCACCACTCTTTCCAGCAGCTTCCCCGCGTCGTCGAGCAGCACTATTGGCCTGTATGCGGAAGGCGAGTCTACGGCACGACCCTCCTTCCGCAACAGGCACAGCCGGCCGTCCTTCCACAGCTTCGGGAACCGTCCGGACGTGATGCACACGTCGAACAGCTCCCGAAGCCGATCGCCCATCTCCCTGAGGGCGATCCTCAGGACCCTCTTCGGGATCCCGTCCGGACCCGGCGCCGTCCGTTTGCCGCTCAGGCGGCCGACGGCCAACTCCATCTCCACCTCTGAGACAGGTGGGATGGAGTCCGGGTCCACCTCCTCGACCGGCGAGGAGGGCGCCGCCATCGCGGGCGGGGTGTGGTGGGGGTCGATGGCGGGGAAAAGCCCCTCCAACACCCCGCCCAGGATCTCCGGCTCCAGGGACTCCGCAACCGGGGGCGCCTGGCCCCGGAATTTCTTCCGGGCCGCTCTATACGGGCGCCCCCACGGATCCCTATCGAGGCCCTCCAGGGCCTCGCGCCAGGACCGCTCCTTGGCCCGACCGATGGCCAGCTGCAGCTCCCGCTTCGCCTCGCGGTAGGAGCTGTACAGCTGCTCCTCGGCTGTCAGCTCCTCGGCTGACAGCTCGCCGTCGGTCCGCCCGTGACGTCGCCTCCTACGGTGAGCGTAGGAGCGGCGCGCCGCCGAGCAGGCGGCTCGGAGATCCGCTATCTCCGAGCTCCACCAATAGACCTCCCGGCGGCCCGGGAGACGTCTGCTCCTAGGCATGGCGGCGTCGCACACCGCGGTCACCGCCTCCCGGAAGCGGCTCGCTGCGACTTCCGCCTCCGGGTGTGTGGGCGCGGCGAACCACGACTGGACGATCGCCGCCTCGGACGCCACCTCGGCGTCGAGGCGAGAGATCGCCCAGCGCGGGAAGTCCGCTCGCGCCACTTGCCCCCCTTGGATGTCGGTGGTGGAGGAGATCTCGAACCATATGTATTTATGGTCCGAGAGAGTCTCCACCTCCGACATCACCCTCCACGACTGGACACGTGCTGCGACAGCGGGGGTGGCGAACGATACGTCCACCACGGACCCCCCTCGCTGTCGCACGCACGTGTGGGCCGACCCTCTATTCAAGAGGGTCAGTCCCGTGGCAACCCCCCACTCCCTGACAATCTCCCCACGAGAGTCGGTAGAGGGGTTGCCCCAGTCCCGGGCCTTGGCGTTCAGGTCCCCCATAAAGAGGACCTGACGTGGCACCTGCCTTCTAACCGCCGCGGCTAGGAGGTCCATAAAGACCTCCAGCTCCGCAGCGGTTCTATTGGGGGAGAAGTACGCGCCCACTACCGTATACTCCCCCCACTTGGCCACCACGTACCCCGCACCTCTCTCTACTACCGAGAGGGGGGGACCGCCATGCGCCCTTCCCACGATGGCCACGGAGTCGTCCAGGTCCCCAGCCCAGCACGCATGCTGAGAGGGGACAAAGTACGGCTCCGCAGCGACCGCCAAGTCGACGTTCCACTGCGCCAGGGACTGCATAAGCAGATCTTGAGCCCTGGCGCAGTGGTTGAGGTTCGTCTGGAGCAGGTTGAGCTGGCCGACTTGATCCATGTTAGTCAGCCATCTCAACCTCCTCGCAAGTCGCTTGGCTCGCTCCCGTCACGGGAGCGACCAGTGGAGTCACTGGGGTGGTCCGGACCCCAGCGGTTCTCCCCTTCGTCTTGGGGGGAACGCAACTTCGCGTCCCCATTATGTGCCCGGCCGGCCTCCCCGACTCTGCGCATATAGCGCAGTGGGGGTCGGCCCGCCCGCAGGTGGCCGCCTTGTGACCTGTGTTTCCACACCGGAAGCACAGGTCACCCCTGTCGGACGTCGAAGGGCACTGGGGGCGTGTATGCCCCAGCCCCATGCACTTGAAACAGCGCATGGGGCGATCCCCCAACGACACCAGCCGTGCCACGCTCCACCCGACCAAAAGCCTGCCCTCTTTCAGCAGCACCTTGGCTGCCGAGACAGGGCAGGACACAATCGTGGATCCAGTGCCTCCGGGGCCGGTGCGCACCTCTCCAGCCCTCACGAGCCCGACGTCGCAGCGGCCCGCCTCGGCCACTGCAGCGGCCACCTTCTCCTTGGTGGCCGTGTCGTCCAGGCCGATGACACGCAGGTCCGTCGTTTTGACGGGCCTGGTCACCACGGCCACCTCCGACAGGACCTCGCGGAGCTTCTCCGCGAGCTTGTCGGCTTTCTCCTCTGTTTGGGAGCCAGGAATCTCCAGCATCCTGGCTCCCGTGGCCGTCTGCCTGAATCGGACAAGATCAATTCCGATCTCGCGGAGTTTGATCTTGTCCTGGGCCAGCTGCAGGACGGCGCTGTAAGTGACCCCGGCCTCCTGGGCCGCGGGACGCAATGTCACCACGACCGCCGCGGAGTTAGGGGCCCTCGGTAGCGCCGCCATCGGCCTCGGCGCCGCCTTGACAGCGGCAGCAGCCGCAGGCGCAGAGCGGGCCGCAGCGGCGGCGGCAAAAGTCACCGGCGCTGTAGGGGGGGAGGATTTCTTCCCCCTTTTCCCACGCTTCCTCGGCCCTGGGGCAGCCACTGGGGCAGCCACTGGAGCAGGCGCTGGGGCAGCCGCTGGGGCAGCCGCTGGAGCAGGCACTGGGGCCGCTGAGGGGACGGAGGATTTCCCCCTCCCCTTCCCTTTCCTCGTCACCGTCGCCCAGCTGTCACCAGCAGGGACAACTGCCGGCATGGGCCTGGGCGGCGATGGTACGGCATCCGCTGCAGCCCTCTTTGCATCCGCCCTCAGCGGCGGACGGACCACAGGCGCTGGCAAGAGGCGCTCCTCTATTCCCGCCATTCGGGCACTCAACATGTCCCCGAATGTCAGGGAGAAGGAGCGCTTCAACTCCTCCAGCATCTCCCCCATCCCTGAGGGAGCCTGCATCGCCACGGAGGCAGAGGCAGCAGCAGCGGCGGCAGCTGAGGTGGCGACGGCGGCCTCCGTCTTGGCCTCCGAGAACCCACGACGGAGCGCCTTCACCTCTGCCTTGCAGGCCTCCACCTCCAGGCGTAGACGGCCATTGTCAGCCCTCAACAGCTGCGTCTCCCTGGCCTCACTCCGCTCGGCGAGGGCGTCGACGACCTCTCGCAGGCACCTCGCCGAAGTTTTTAAGAGGCCAGCGAGCTCCCCCTTGAGGTTCGACGACCTCTTCACGACCCCCAAGATGTTGGAGAGGCTCTCTCCTGCCCGCGCCCTCAGCGATTGCGCGTCCAGCGCACTGGCGTCGCTCTCCGCCAAGGAAGCGACTTCGTTTCCGCTGTCCGCCCTGGCCGCCTTTTCAGAGGCCCCCCTGTAGCAACGTTTGTTGAGGGTATCCGCCATCGCAGGGCGGAGAAACTCCTCCCTCGACGGACCCCCAACTTTGGCGGCTCTCCCTTTGCCCCCTCCTCTCTTCGACGTCGCGACCTTTGCAGCCGCCGCACCCTCGGTCTCCGTGTCGGAGTCTAAGTACCCCGGCGCGAAGAACGAGGAATACGGCCGCTTCCTGGCCGCCTCGTCTACTGACATGTCCGAGAAGTCGGACTCCGCCCCTTCCTCCGTGCCGGAGGGGCCCTGAAGAGGGCCTTTTTTGGGCGCAGCCGACGACTCGGACTCCGACCCCGATATAATCCCCGGGGATTGGCCCTTAGAAGGGCCTTTTACAAACCGCCCGTTCGCCTTGCGTAGGGGCTTCGCAGCCTGCGACGCATAATGCGGAGTCCGCGATACCTCCAAGCAAGCCGGACCGGCTTCAGCAGCCTCCCGACGACAGGGGGGGGGTGACCCTCCCCCGCTTACAATAGAACGTTCGTCCATCCTGAGATGGGAAGGCGGAACAACGCACAGGAGCTAGGGCTCGACCGTGCTAATTATTCACGCCAACCCACAACAGTTGGCAATAACTAACTACCCACAACAGTTGGCAACAACGCGAGGGAGCCTAGCTCGACCCTGCTAATTGTCACCAAAAGTTCCGAGCCTCAAGGAAAAGTTAGAGAGATTGGTCCGGCCGTCCTTAACCTAACCTTTTTTTTTTTTTTTTTTTTTTTTTTTTTTTTTTTTTTTTTTTTTTTTTTTTTTTTTTTTTTTTTTTTTTTTTTTTTTTTTTTTTTTTTTTTTTTTTAAAGTGGGAAAATGCCCTCGCATTTCCCTTCCACCATGGGGGTGGTGGAAGGGGGTATGTGGGACTCGAACCCACTAAAAACCCACTATGAGCAGTCGCCCGCCTTCGTGGGGCCGAGATGGGGTCGCGTTAGCATTCACCATCTGGCCCCGGCGGTTGGCCTGGAACCCGTGTCCAGGCCCCGGCCAAGGAGGGGTGGTCACTGCTCACCAGGACCACCCCTCAGACGAGTGGAGCCGTGCAAGCCGGCGGAGAGTCCCCCGACTCTCCACCAGGTGGCTCCACTACAGGGGAAGTCGAAGAAGGCGGGCAAACCGCCCCCTCCTACCCCCCCTTCGCCTCCGGCGGATCGGGTCAGAGCGGGCATCGTCCTCTCTGACCCTCTCCGCGGCCTCCTTCTGCGACATCACCTGTTCGCAGAAGGAGACCATCGCCTGCCACTCCCTGTCGCCGTCGAGCATGGCGTTGACCACGCTCGGCAGCGAGAGGTCCCCTCCCAGGGTGGCTGAAAGTGTGTGTCGCATGGGACCCCACGCGGCACACACCTCCAGCGTGTGGTGCGCCGTATCCTCCGGCGCACCACATTCGTGGCAGGCCGGGGTCGCCTCCCGTCTCGCGATCTGGTACAGGTACTTTCCGAAACATCCATGTCCGGAAAGCACCTGCACCAGTCGGAACGTCAGCGACCCGAATCGCCGCCGCACCCAGTCACGGAGGACCGGGCGAATGGCCTCCACCGTCCACTGACCAGGGACCGGTGGAGCCAGGTCCTCCGCCCACCGCCTCAACATGGCGGCCCGCGCCTGTCGCCGTAGGCCCTCCACCCGATCCCACTCCAGGTGCTCCCCGTCGGATCTCCTCGCCGCCACGAAGTGGTAAACTTCGGCGAGGATCTCCGCTTGGAGAGCCCAGGGGGGATCGCCGGCCAGCACGCATGCTGCCGTCCAGGACACCGTCCGGTATCCGCGGATCACCCTCGTCGCAATGACCCGCTGCGGTTGTCGCAGCAGGGTCATGTTCGCGCGACCGAGGGCGTCCACCCAGACCGGTGCCCCGTACAGGGCCATACTCCGGATCACTCCGGAGTATAGACGGCGACATGTGGCGCTCGGGCCGCCCACGTTGGGCAGCAGCCTCCCCAGTGCGGCGGCGGCTCCCAGGACTCTCGGGGCCAGCTGGGTAAAGTGGGCCCCGAAAGTCCACCGTCCGTCCAGGATGAGACCCAGATATTTCATCTGGGTCCCAACCCGGACCGGGACTCCGTCCAGGACCACTCTGGTCCCTGGCGGGGGTCCCCCCCGAGGCCCGTGGAACAACAGGGCCTCGGTCTTGGAGAGGGCCACTCCCAGCCCGAGGGAGCGGATGCGGTCGATCACGTGGGCCGTGCCCACCTCGGCCAACCGCACCGTCTCCCTCAGGTCCCTCCCCCTGACTACGACCAGGGTGTCGTCCGCGTAGCACGCAACCCGCATGTTGGCGGGCAGCGTGCCACGGAGGACCCAGTCGTAGCCGATGTTCCACAGGAGCGGTCCCAGCACCGACCCCTGCGGAACCCCGCGGACGACGCGACGGCGTCTCAGACCGTCGCGTCCCTCCACCAGGACTTCGCGGTCCTGGAGGTAGTCCGCCAACAGCCTCCGCAGATACAGGGGCACCCCGTGGTAACGGAGCGCCTCCTGTATCGTTCCGTGCGGCAGACTGTTGAAGGCGTTGGCAATGTCCAGCGAGACAGCCAACGCCTTATCCCCCTCCCGGACCGCCTCCTGCGTCCACCCCTTGAGCCAGAGCAAGGCGTCGATCGTTGACCGCCTCGCTCTGAACCCAAACTGGGCCTCCGACAACTGAGGCCCAGTGCCGCCTAGGTGCCGGACGACGCGGGAAGCCACCACTCTTTCCAGCAGCTTCCCCGCGTCGTCGAGCAGCACTATTGGCCTGTATGCGGAAGGCGAGTCTACGGCACGACCCTCCTTCCGCAACAGGCACAGCCGGCCGTCCTTCCATAGCTTCGGGAACCGTCCGGACGTGATGCACACGTCGAACAGCTCCCGAAGCCGATCGCCCATCTCCCTGAGGGCGATCCTCAGGACCCTCTTTGGGATCCCGTCCGGACCTGGCGCCGTCCGTTTGCCGCTCAGGCGGCCGACGGCCAACTCCATCTCCACCTCTGAGACAGGTGGGATGGAGTCCGGGTCCACCTCCTCGACCGGCGAGGAGGGCGCCGCCATCGCGGGCGGGGTGTGGTGGGGGTCGATGGCGGGGAAAAGCCCCTCCAACACCCCGCCCAGGATCTCCGGCTCCAGGGACTCCGCAACCGGGGGCGCCTGGCCCCGGAATTTCTTCCGGGCCGCTCTGTAAGGGCGCCCCCACGGATCCCTATCGAGGCCCTCCAGGGCCTCGCGCCAGGACCGCTCCTTGGCCCGACCGATGGCCAGCTGCAGCTCCCGCTTCGCCTCGCGGTAGGAGCTGTACAGCTGCTCCTCGGCTGTCAGCTCCTCGGCTGACAGCTCGCCGTCGGTCCGCCCGTGACGTCGCCTCCTACGGTGAGCGTAGGAGCGGCGCGCCGCCGAGCAGGCGGCTCGGAGATCCGCTATCTCCGAGCTCCACCAATAGACCTCCCGGCGGCCCGGGAGGCGTCTGCACCTCGGCATGGCGGCGTCGCACACCGCGGTCACCGCCTCCCGGAAGCGGCTCGCTGCGACTTCCGCCTCCGGGTGTGTGGGCGCGGCGAACCACGACTGGACGATCGCCGCCTCGGACGCCACCTCGGCGTCGAGGCGAGAGATCGCCCAGCGCGGGAAGTCCGCTCGCGCCACTTGCCCCCCTTGGATGTCGGAGGTGGAGGAGATCTCGAACCATATGTATTTATGGTCCGAGAGAGTCTCCACCTCCGACATCACCCTCCACGACTGGACACGTGCCGCGACAGCGGGGGTGGCGAACGATACGTCCACCACGGACCCCCCTCGCTGTCGCACGCACGTGTGGGCCGACCCTCTATTCAAGAGGGTCAGTCCCGTGGCAACCCCCCACTCCCTGACAATCTCCCCACGAGAGTCGGTAGAGGGGTTGCCCCAGTCCCGGGCCTTGGCGTTCAGGTCCCCCATAAAGAGGACCTGACGTGGCACCTGCCTTCTAACCGCCGCGGCTAGGAGGTCCATAAAGACCTCCAGCTCTGCAGCGGTTCTGTTGGGGGAGAAGTATGCGCCCACTACCGCATACTCCCCCCACTTGGCCACCACGTACCCCGCACCTCTCTCTACTACCGAGAGGGGGGGACCGCCATGCGCCCTTCCCACGAGGGCCACGGAGTCGTCCAGGTCCCCAGCCCAGCAGGCATGCTGAGAGGGGACAAAGTACGGCTCCGCAGCGACCGCCAAGTCGACGTTCCACTGCGCCAGGGACTGCATAAGCAGATCTTGAGCCCTGGCGCAGTGGTTGAGGTTCGTCTGGAGGAGGTTGAGTTGGCCGACTTGATCCATGTTAGTCAGCCATCTCAACCTCCTCGCAAGTCGCTTGGCTCGCTCCCGTCACGGGAGCGACCAGTGGAGTCACTGGGGTGGTCCGGACCCCAGCGGTTCTCCCCTTCGTCTTGGGGGGAACGCAACTTCGCGTCCCCATTGTGTGCCCGGCCGGCCTCCCCGACTCTGCACATATAGCGCAGTGGGGGTCGGCCCGCCCGCAGGTGGCCGCCTTGTGACCTGTGTTTCCACACCGGAAGCACAGGTCACCCCTGTCAGACGTCGAAGGGCACTGGGGGCGTGTATGCCCCAGCCCCATGCACTTGTAACAGCGCATGGGGCGATCCCCCAACGACACCAGCCGTGCCACGCTCCACCCGACCAAAAGCCTGCCCTCTTTCAGCAGCACCTTGGCTGCCGTGGCCGTCTGCCTGAATCGGACAAGATCAATTCCGATCTCGCGGAGTTTGATCCTGTCCTGGGCCAGCTGCAGGACGGCGCTGTATGTGACCCCGGCCTCCTGGGCCGCGGGACGCAATGTCACCACGACCGCCGCGGAGTTAGGGGCCCTCGGTAGCGCCGCCATCGGCCTCGGCGCCGCCTTGACAGCGGCAGCAGCCGCAGGCGCAGAGCGGGCCGCAGCGGCGGCGGCAAAAGTCACCGGCGCTGAAGGGGGGGAGGATTTCTTCCCCCTTTTCCCGCGCTTCCTCGGCCCTGGGGCAGCCACAGGGGCAGCTACTTGAGCAGGCGCTGGGGCAGTAGCTGGGGCAGCCGCTGGAGCAGGCACTGGGGTAGCCGCTGAGGGGACGGAGGATTTCCCCCTCCCCTTCCCTTTCCTCGTCACCGTCGCCCAGCTGTCACCAGTAGGGACAACTGCCGGTATGGGCCTGGGCGGCGGCGGTGGTACGGCATCCACTGCAGCCCTCTTTGCGTCCGCCCTCAGCGGCGGACGTACAACAGGCGCTGGCAAGAGGCGCTCCTCTATTCCCGCCATTCGGGCACTTAACATATCCCCGAAAGTCAGGGAGAAGGAGCGCTTCAGCTCCTCCAGCATCTCCCCCATCCCTGGGGGAGCCTGCATCGCCACGGAGGCAGATGCAGCAGCAGCGGCGGCAGCTGAAGTGGCGACGGCGGCCTCCGTCTTGGCCTCCGAGAACCCACGACGGAGTGCCTTCACTTCTGCCTTGCAGGCCTCCACCTCCAGGCGTAGACGGCCATTGTCGGCCCTCAGCATCTGCGTCTCCCTGGCCTCGCTCCGCTCGGCGAGGGCGTCGACGACCTCTCGCAAGCACCTCGCCGAAGTTTTCAAGAGGCCAGCGAGCTCCCCCTTAAGGTTCGACGACCTCTTCACTACCCCCAAGATGTTGGAGAGGCTCTCTCCTGCCCGTGCCCTCAGTGATTGCGCGTCCAGCGCACTGGCGTCGCTGTCCGCCAAGGAAGCGACTTCATTGCCGCTGTCCGCCCTTGGCGCCTTTTCAGAGGCCCCCCTATAACACCGTTTGTTGAGGGTATCCGTCATCGCAGGGCGGAGAAAATCCTCCCTCGACGGACCCCCAACTTTGGCAACTCTGCCCTTGCCCCCTCCTCTCTTCGACGTTGCGACCTTTGCAGCCGCCGCACCCTCGGTCTCCGTGTCGGAGTCTAAATACCCCGGCGCGAAGAACGAGGAATACGGCCGCTTCCTGGCCGCCTCGTCTACTGACATGTCCGAGAAGTCGGACTCCGCCCCTTCCTACGTGCCGGAGGGGCCCTGAAGAGGGCCTTTTTTGGGCGCAGCCGACGACTCGGACTCCGACCCCGATTTTACTCCCCTATTAATAGGGGACTGACCCTTAGAAGGGCCTTTCACGAAGCGCCCGTTCGCCCTGCGTAGGGGCTTCGCAGCCTGCAACGCATATTGCGGAGTCTGCAATGCTTCCTCGCAAGACGGACCGGCTTCAGCAGCCTCCCGACGACAGGGGGGGGGTGACCCTCCCCCGCTTGCAACAGACTTCTCGTCCATCCTGATATGGGAAGGCGGAACAACGCACAGGAGCCTAGCTCGACCGTGCTAATTATTCACGCCAACCCACAACAGTTGGCAACACCTAACTTCCCACAACAGTTGGCAACAACGCGAGGGAGCCTAGCTCGACCCTGCTAATTGTCACCAAAAGTTCCGAGCGTCAAGGAAAAGTTAGCGAGATTGGTGCCTCAGAGCGAAAAATGTGGCAAGGACCAAACAAAATTCCGAACGAGACCCAATCGTCCTTAACCTTTTTTTTTTTTTTTTTTTTTTTTTTAAGTGGGAAAATGCCCTCGCATTTCCCTTTCACCATGGGGGTGGTGGAAGGGGGTATGTGGGACTCGAACCCACTAAAAACCCACTATGAGCAGTCGCCCGCCTTCGTGGGGCCGAGATGGGGTCGCGTTAGCATTCACCATCTGGCCCCGGCGGTTGGCCTGGAACCCATGTCCAGGCCCCGGCCATGGAGGGGTGGTCACTGCTCACCAGGACCACCCCTCAGACGAGTGGAGCCGTGCAAGCCGGCGGAGAGTCCCCCGACTCTCCACCAGGTGGCTCCACTACAGGGGAAGTCGAAGGAGGCGGGCAAACCGCCCCCTCCTACCCCCCCTTCGCCTCCGGCGGATCGGGTCAGAGCGGGCATCGTCCTCTCTGACCCTCTCCGCGGCCTCCTTCTGCGACATCACCTGTTCGCAGAAGGAGACCATCGCCTGCCACTCCCTGTCGCCGTCGAGCATGGCGTTGACCACGCTCGGCAGCGAGAGGTCCCCTCCCAGGGTGGCTGAAAGTGTGTGTCGCATGGGACCCCACGCGGCACACACCTCCAGCGTGTGGTGCGCCGTGTCCTCCGGCGCACCACATTCGTGGCAGGCCGGGGTCGCCTCCCGTCTCGCGATCTGGTGCAGGTACTTTCCGAAACATCCATGTCCGGAAAGCACCTGCACCAGTCGGAACGTCAGCGACCCGAATCGCCGCCGCACCCAGTCACGGAGGACCGGGCGAATGGCCTCCACCGTCCACTGACCAGGGACCGGTGGAGCCAGGTCCTCCGCCCACCGCCTCAACATGGCGGCCCGCGCCTGTCGCCGTAGGCCCTCCACCCGATCCCACTCCAGGTGCTCCCCGTCGGATCTCCTCGCCGCCACGAAGTGGTACACTTCGGCGAGGATCTCCGCTTGGAGAGCCCAGGGGGGATCGCCGGCCAGCACGCATGCTGCCGTCCAGGACACCGTCCGGTATCCGCGGATCACCCTCGTCGCAATGACCCGCTGCGGTTGTCGCAGCAGGGTCATGTTCGCGCGACCGAGGGCGTCCACCCAGACCGGTGCCCCGTAGGTGGCCATACTCCGGATCACTCCGGAGTATAGACGGCGACACGTGGCGCTCGGGCCGCCCACGTTGGGCAGCAGCCTCCCCAGTGCGGCGGCGGCTCCCAGGACTCTCGGGGCCAGCTGGGTAAAGTGGGCCCTGAAAGTCCACCGTCCGTCCAGGATGAGACCCAGATATTTCATCTGGGTCCCAACCCGGACCGGGACTCCGTCCAGGACCACTCTGGTCCCTGGCGGGGGTCCCCCCCGAGGCCCGTGGAACAACAGGGCCTCGGTCTTGGAGAGGGCCACTCCCAGCCCGAGGGAACGGATGCGGTCGATCACGTGGGCCGTGCCCACCTCGGCCAACCGCACCGTCTCCCTCAGGTCCCTCCCCCTGACTACGACCAGGGTGTCGTCCGCGTAGCACGCAACCCGCATGTTTGCGGGCAGCGTGCCACGGAGGACCCAGTCGTAGCCGATGTTCCACAGGAGCGGTCCCAGCACCGACCCCTGCGGAACCCCGCGGACGACGCGACGGCGTCTCAGACCGTCGCGTCCCTCCACCAGGACTTCGCGGTCCTGGAGGTAGTCCGCCAACAGCCTCCGCAGATACAGGGGCACCCCGTGGTAACGGAGCGCCTCCTGTATCGTTCCGTGCGGCAGACTGTTGAAGGCGTTGGCAATGTCCAGCGAGACAGCCAACGCCTTATCCCCCTCCCGGACCGCCTCCTGCGTCCACCCCTTGAGCCAGAGCAAGGCGTCGATCGTTGACCGCCTCGCTCTGAACCCAAACTGGGCCTCCGACAACTGAGGCCCAGTGCCGCCTAGGTGCCGGACGACGCGGGAAGCCACCACTCTTTCCAGCAGCTTCCCCGCGTCGTCGAGCAGCACTATTGGCCTGTATGCGGAAGGCGAGTCTACGGCACGACCCTCCTTCCGCAACAGGCACAGCCGGCCGTCCTTCCACAGCTTCGGGAACCGTCCGGACGTGATGCACACGTCGAACAGCTCCCGAAGCCGATCGCCCATCTCCCTGAGGGCGATCCTCAGGACCCTCTTCGGGATCCCGTCCGGACCCGGCGCCGTCCGTTTGCCGCTCAGGCGGCCGACGGCCAACTCCATCTCCACCTCTGAGACAGGTGGGATGGAGTCCGGGTCCACCTCCTCGACCGGCGAGGAGGGCGCCGCCATCGCGGGCGGGGTGTGGTGGGGGTCGATGGCGGGGAAGAGCCCCTCCAACACCCCGCCCAGGATCTCCGGCTCCAGGGACTCCGCAACCGGGGGCGCCTGGCCCCGGAATTTCTTCCGGGCCGCTCTGTACGGGCGCCCCCACGGATCCCTATCGAGGCCCTCCAGGGCCTCGCGCCAGGACCGCTCCTTGGCCCGACCGATGGCCAGCTGCAGCTCCCGCTTCGCCTCGCGGTAGGAGCTGTACAGCTGCTCCTCGGCTGTCAGCTCCTCGGCTGACAGCTCGCCGTCGGTCCGCCCGTGGCGCCGCCTCCTACGGTGAGCGTAGGAGCGGCGCGCCGCCGAGCAGGCGGCTCGGAGATCCGCTATCTCCGAGCTCCACCAATAGACCTCCCGGCGGCCCGGGAGGCGTCTGCACCTCGGCATGGCGGCGTCGCACACCGCGGTCACCGCCTCCCGGAAGCGGCTCGCTGCGAAATCCGCCTCCGGGTGTGTGGGCGCGGCGAACCACGACTGGACGATCGCCGCCTCGGACGCCACCTCGGCGTCGAGGCGAGAGATCGTCCAGCGCGGGAAGTCCGCTCGCGCCACTTGCCCCCCTTGGATGTCGGAGGTGGAGGAGATCTCGAACCATATGTATTTATGGTCCGAGAGAGTCTCCACCTCCGACATCACCCTCCACGACTGGACACGTGCTGCGACAGCGGGGGTGGCGAACGATACGTCCACCACGGACCCCCCTGGTGGTGGAAGGGGGTATGTGGGACTCGAACCCACTAAAAACCCACTATGAGCAGTCGCCCGCCTTCGTGGGGCCGAGATGGGGTCGCGTTAGCATTCACCATCTGGCCCCGGCGGTTGGCCTGGAACCCATGTCCAGGCCCCGGCCATGGAGGGGTGGTCACTGCTCACCAGGACCACCCCTCAGACGAGTGGAGCCGTGCAAGCCGGCGGAGAGTCCCCCGACTCTCCACCAGGTGGCTCCACTACAGGGGAAGTCGAAGGAGGCGGGCAAACCGCCCCCTCCTACCCCCCCTTCGCCTCCGGCGGATCGGGTCAGAGCGGGCATCGTCCTCTCTGACCCTCTCCGCGGCCTCCTTCTGCGACATCACCTGTTCGCAGAAGGAGACCATCGCCTGCCACTCCCTGTCGCCGTCGAGCATGGCGTTGACCACGCTCGGCAGCGAGAGGTCCCCTCCCAGGGTGGCTGAAAGTGTGTGTCGCATGGGACCCCACGCGGCACACACCTCCAGCGTGTGGTGCGCCGTGTCCTCCGGCGCACCACATTCGTGGCAGGCCGGGGTCGCCTCCCGTCTCGCGATCTGGTGCAGGTACTTTCCGAAACATCCATGTCCGGAAAGCACCTGCACCAGTCGGAACGTCAGCGACCCGAATCGCCGCCGCACCCAGTCACGGAGGACCGGGCGAATGGCCTCCACCGTCCACTGACCAGGGACCGGTGGAGCCAGGTCCTCCGCCCACCGCCTCAACATGGCGGCCCGCGCCTGTCGCCGTAGGCCCTCCACCCGATCCCACTCCAGGTGCTCCCCGTCGGATCTCCTCGCCGCCACGAAGTGGTACACTTCGGCGAGGATCTCCGCTTGGAGAGCCCAGGGGGGATCGCCGGCCAGCACGCATGCTGCCGTCCAGGACACCGTCCGGTATCCGCGGATCACCCTCGTCGCAATGACCCGCTGCGGTTGTCGCAGCAGGGTCATGTTCGCGCGACCGAGGGCGTCCACCCAGACCGGTGCCCCGTAGGTGGCCATACTCCGGATCACTCCGGAGTATAGACGGCGACACGTGGCGCTCGGGCCGCCCACGTTGGGCAGCAGCCTCCCCAGTGCGGCGGCGGCTCCCAGGACTCTCGGGGCCAGCTGGGTAAAGTGGGCCCTGAAAGTCCACCGTCCGTCCAGGATGAGACCCAGATATTTCATCTGGGTCCCAACCCGGACCGGGACTCCGTCCAGGACCACTCTGGTCCCTGGCGGGGGTCCCCCCCGAGGCCCGTGGAACAACAGGGCCTCGGTCTTGGAGAGGGCCACTCCCAGCCCGAGGGAACGGATGCGGTCGATCACGTGGGCCGTGCCCACCTCGGCCAACCGCACCGTCTCCCTCAGGTCCCTCCCCCTGACTACGACCAGGGTGTCGTCCGCGTAGCACGCAACCCGCATGTTTGCGGGCAGCGTGCCACGGAGGACCCAGTCGTAGCCGATGTTCCACAGGAGCGGTCCCAGCACCGACCCCTGCGGAACCCCGCGGACGACGCGACGGCGTCTCAGACCGTCGCGTCCCTCCACCAGGACTTCGCGGTCCTGGAGGTAGTCCGCCAACAGCCTCCGCAGATACAGGGGCACCCCGTGGTAACGGAGCGCCTCCTGTATCGTTCCGTGCGGCAGACTGTTGAAGGCGTTGGCAATGTCCAGCGAGACAGCCAACGCCTTATCCCCCTCCCGGACCGCCTCCTGCGTCCACCCCTTGAGCCAGAGCAAGGCGTCGATCGTTGACCGCCTCGCTCTGAACCCAAACTGGGCCTCCGACAACTGAGGCCCAGTGCCGCCTAGGTGCCGGACGACGCGGGAAGCCACCACTCTTTCCAGCAGCTTCCCCGCGTCGTCGAGCAGCACTATTGGCCTGTATGCGGAAGGCGAGTCTACGGCACGACCCTCCTTCCGCAACAGGCACAGCCGGCCGTCCTTCCACAGCTTCGGGAACCGTCCGGACGTGATGCACACGTCGAACAGCTCCCGAAGCCGATCGCCCATCTCCCTGAGGGCGATCCTCAGGACCCTCTTCGGGATCCCGTCCGGACCCGGCGCCGTCCGTTTGCCGCTCAGGCGGCCGACGGCCAACTCCATCTCCACCTCTGAGACAGGTGGGATGGAGTCCGGGTCCACCTCCTCGACCGGCGAGGAGGGCGCCGCCATCGCGGGCGGGGTGTGGTGGGGGTCGATGGCGGGGAAGAGCCCCTCCAACACCCCGCCCAGGATCTCCGGCTCCAGGGACTCCGCAACCGGGGGCGCCTGGCCCCGGAATTTCTTCCGGGCCGCTCTGTACGGGCGCCCCCACGGATCCCTATCGAGGCCCTCCAGGGCCTCGCGCCAGGACCGCTCCTTGGCCCGACCGATGGCCAGCTGCAGCTCCCGCTTCGCCTCGCGGTAGGAGCTGTACAGCTGCTCCTCGGCTGTCAGCTCCTCGGCTGACAGCTCGCCGTCGGTCCGCCCGTGGCGCCGCCTCCTACGGTGAGCGTAGGAGCGGCGCGCCGCCGAGCAGGCGGCTCGGAGATCCGCTATCTCCGAGCTCCACCAATAGACCTCCCGGCGGCCCGGGAGGCGTCTGCACCTCGGCATGGCGGCGTCGCACACCGCGGTCACCGCCTCCCGGAAGCGGCTCGCTGCGAAATCCGCCTCCGGGTGTGTGGGCGCGGCGAACCACGACTGGACGATCGCCGCCTCGGACGCCACCTCGGCGTCGAGGCGAGAGATCGTCCAGCGCGGGAAGTCCGCTCGCGCCACTTGCCCCCCTTGGATGTCGGAGGTGGAGGAGATCTCGAACCATATGTATTTATGGTCCGAGAGAGTCTCCACCTCCGACATCACCCTCCACGACTGGACACGTGCTGCGACAGCGGGGGTGGCGAACGATACGTCCACCACGGACCCCCCTCGCTGTCGCACGCACGTGTGGGCCGACCCTCTATTTAAGAGGGTCAGTCCCGTGGCAACCCCCCACTCCCTGACAATCTCCCCACGAGTGTTGGTAGAGGGGTTGCCCCAGTCCTGGGCCTTGGCGTTCAGGTCCCCCATAAAGAGGACCTGACGTGGCACCTGCCTTCTAACCGCCGCGGCTAGGAGGTCCATAAAGACCTCCAGCTCTGCAGCGGTTCTATTGGGGGAGAAGTATGCGCCCACTACCGCATACTCCCCCCACTTGGCCACCACGTACCCCGCACCTCTCTCCACTACCGAGAGGGGGGGACCGCCATGCGCCCTTCCCACGATGGCCACGGAGTCATCCAGGTCCCCAGCCCAGCACGCATGCTGAGAGGGGACAAAGTACGGCTCCGCAGCGACCGCCAAGTCGACGTTCCACTGCGCCAGGGACTGCATAAGCAGATCTTGAGCCCTGGCGCAGTGGTTGAGGTTCGTCTGGAGGAGGTTGAGTTGGCCGACTTGATCCATGTTAGTCAGCCATCTCAACCTCCTCGCAAGTCGCTTGGCTCGCTCCCGTCACGGGAGCGACCAGTGGAGTCACTGGGGTGGTCCGGACCCCAGCGGTTCTCCCCTTCGTCTTGGGGGGAACGCAGCTTCGCGTACCCATTGTGTGCCCGGCCGGCCTCCCCGACTCTGCGCATATAGCGCAGTGGGGGTCGGCCCGCCCGCAGGTGGCCGCCTTGTGACCTGTGTTTCCACACCGGAAGCACAGGTCACCCCTGTCGGACGTGGAAGGGCACTGGGGGCGTGTATGCCCCAGCCCCATGCACTTGAAACAGCGCATGGGGCGTTCCCCTAGGGCCACCACTCGCGCCGAGCTCCACCCGACCAACAGTCTACCCTTTTCCAGCAGCGCTTTGGCCGCTGAAATCGGGCAGGACACCAGGGTGGAGCCCGCACCGCCGAGGCCGGGATGCATTTCCCCGACCTTTACGAGCCGCGCTTCTCAGCCGCCAACCCTAGCCACCGCTGCGGCCACTCTCTCCTTGGTGGCCGAGTCATCCAGGCCCGTAATCCGGACGTCGGTAGATTTGACGGGCCTGGTGATTGTCGCCACCTCGGACAGGACGTCGCGGAGCTTTTCCGCGAGCCTGTCCGCCTTCTCGCCGTTTTGGGAACCAGGAATCTCCAGCATCCTGGCTCCCGTGGCCGTCTGGCGGAAGCGGAGCTCATCGATCCCCAACTCTTGGAGATCGATGCGCTCCTGCGCCTTCTGAAGGATGGCGCTGTAAGTCGCCCCCTTTTCCGCGGCCTCAGGCTGCAACAGCAGCACCACAGCCGCGGACTTCGGGGTCCTTAGCGCCACCTTAGGCTTCGGGGGGGCCACCGGCTTCGGCCTCGCGCCAGTCAATGTGGCAGAGGCAGGAGGAGCAGTTGATTTCTTCCCCCTGCCCCCTCTCCTTCCTTTCCTTGCCACCGTTGCCCAGGTCTCTTCCTGGGCAGGAGCGGCGGGGGCAGTCACCCTGGAGGGGCCAGCCACCAGTGCCACTTTGGGAGGGGCAGCAGTCTTCGGGGGAGTGGTGGAGGAGGTTCCACTCCTGCCCCTTCCCCCACCCACCGCCGCTGCCCAGGTCTTCCCCTGGGAAGCGGCGGCGGGGGCAGGTACCCCTGAGGGTCCAGCCACCGGCGCCGCATTTCTCCCCGCTTTGGGGGCAGGGTTGCGAGCCGGCTGTGGCGTCGCCTTTGGTGGCGCGGAAGCCACTGCCGCCCTAACGGCATCCGCCCTCAGTGGTGGCCGAGCCACTGAGCCACAATCGTCCTTAACCTTTTTTTTTTTTTTTTTTTTTTTTAAGTGGGAAAATGCCCTCGCATTTCCCTTCCACCATGGGGGTGGTGGAAGGGGGTATGTGGGACTCGAACCCACTAAAAACCCACTATGAGCAGTCGCCCGCCTTCGTGGGGCCGAGATGGGGTCGCGTTAGCATTCACCATCTGGCCCCGGCGGTTGGCCTGGAACCCATGTCCAGGCCCCGGCCAAGGAGGGGTGGTCACTGCTCACCAGGACCACCCCTCAGACGAGTGGAGCCGTGCAAGCCGGCGGAGAGTCCCCCGACTCTCCACCAGGTGGCTCCACTACAGGGGAAGTCGGAGAAGGCGGGCAAACCGCCCCCTCCTACCCCCCCTTCGCCTCCGGCGGATCGGGTCAGAGCGGGCATCGTCCTCTCTGACCCTCTCCGCGGCCTCCTTCTGCGACATCACCTGTTCGCAGAAGGAGACCATCGCCTGCCACTCCCTGTCGCCGTCGAGCATGGCGTTGACCACGCTCGGCAGCGAGAGGTCCCCTCCCAGGGTGGCTGAAAGTGTGTGTCGCATGGGACCCCACGCGGCACACACCTCCAGCGTGTGGTGCGCCGTATCCTCCGGCGCACCACATTCGTGGCAGGCCGGGGTCGCCTCCCGTCTCGCGATCTGGTACAGGTACTTTCCGAAACATCCATGTCCGGAAAGCACCTGCACCAGTCGGAACGTCAGCGACCCGAATCGCCGCCGCACCCAGTCACGGAGGACCGGGCGAATGGCCTCCACCGTCCACTGACCAGGGACCGGTGGAGCCAGGTCCTCCGCCCACCGCCTCAACATGGCGGCCCGCGCCTGTCGCCGTAGGCCCTCCACCCGATCCCATTCCAGGTGCTCCCCGTCGGATCTCCTCGCCGCCACGAAGTGGTAAACTTCGGCGAGGATCTCCGCTTGGAGAGCCCAGGGGGGATCGCCGGCCAGCACGCATGCTGCCGTCCAGGACACCGTCCGGTATCCGCGGATCACCCTCGTCGCAATGACCCGCTGCGGTTGTCGCAGCAGGGTCATGTTCGCGCGACCGAGGGCGTCCACCCAGACCGGTGCCCCGTAGGTGGCCATACTCCGGATCACTCCGGAGTATAGACGGCGACATGTGGCGCTCGGGCCGCCCACGTTGGGCAGCAGCCTCCCCAGTGCGGCGGCGGCTCCAAGGACTCTCGGGGCCAGCTGGGTAAAGTGGGCCCTGAAAGTCCACCGTCCGTCCAGGATGAGACCCAGATATTTCATCTGGGTCCCAACCCGGACCGGGACTCCGTCCAGGACCACTCTGGTCCCTGGCGGGGGTCCCCCCCGAGGCCCGTGGAACAACAGGGCCTCGGTCTTGGAGAGGGCCACTCCCAGCCCGAGGGAGCGGATGCGGTCGATCACGTGGGCCGTGCCCACCTCGGCCAACCGCACCGTCTCCCTCAGGTCCCTCCCCCTGACTACGACCAGGGTGTCGTCCGCGTAGCACGCAACCCGCATGTTGGCGGGAAGCGTGCCACGGAGGACCCAGTCGTAGCCGATGTTCCACAGGAGCGGTCCCAGCACCGACCCCTGCGGAACCCCGCGGACGACGCGACGGCGTCTCAGACCGTCGCGTCCCTCCACCAGGACTTCGCGGTCCTGGAGGTAGTCCGCCAACAGCCTCCGCAGATACAGGGGCACCCCGTGGTAACGGAGCGCCTCCTGTATCGTTCCGTGCGGCAGACTGTTGAAGGCGTTGGCAATGTCCAGCGAGACAGCCAACGCCTTATCCCCCTCCCGGACCGCCTCCTGCGTCCACCCCTTGAGCCAGAGCAAGGCGTCGATCGTTGACCGCCTCGCTCTGAACCCAAACTGGGCCTCCGACAACTGAGGCCCAGTGCCGCCTAGGTGCCGGACGACGCGGGAAGCCACCACTCTTTCCAGCAGCTTCCCCGCGTCGTCGAGCAGCACTATTGGCCTGTATGCGGAAGGCGAGTCTACGGCACGACCCTCCTTCCGCAACAGGCACAGCCGGCCGTCCTTCCACAGCTTCGGGAACCGTCCGGACGTGATGCACACGTCGAACAGCTCCCGAAGCCGATCGCCCATCTCCCTGAGGGCGATCCTCAGGACCCTCTTCGGGATCCCGTCCGGACCCGGCGCCGTCCGTTTGCCGCTCAGGCGGCCGACGGCCAACTCCATCTCCACCTCTGAGACAGGTGGGATGGAGTCCGGGTCCACCTCCTCGACCGGCGAGGAGGGCGCCGCCATCGCGGGCGGGGTGTGGTGAGGGTCGATGGCGGGGAAAAGCCCCTCCAACACCCCGCCCAGGATCTCCGGCTCCAGGGACTCCGCAACCGGGGGTGCCTGGCCCCGGAATTTCTTCCGGGCCGCTCTGTACGGGCGCCCCCACGGATCCCTATCGAGGCCCTCCAGGGCCTCGCGCCAGGACCGCTCCTTGGCCCGACCGATGGCCAGCTGCAGCTCCCGCTTCGCCTCGCGGTAGGAGCTGTACAGCTGCGCCTCGGCTGTCAGCTCCTCGGCTGACAGCTCGCCGTCGGTCCGCCCGTGGCGCCGCCTCCTACGGTGAGCGTAGGAGCGGCGCGCCGCCGAGCAGGCGGCTCGGAGATCCGCTATCTCCGAGCTCCACCAATAGACCTCCCGGCGGCCCGGGAGGCGTCTGCACCTCGGCATGGCGGCGTCGCACACCGCGGTCACCGCCTCCCGGAAGCGGCTCGCTGCGACTTCCGCCTCCGGGTGTGTGGGCGCGGCGAACCACGACTGGACGATCGCCGCCTCGGACGCCACCTCGGCGTCGAGGCGAGAGATCGTCCAGCGCGGGAAGTCCGCTCGCGCCACTTGCCCCCCTTGGATGTCGGAGGTGGAGGAGATCTCGAACCATATGTATTTATGGTCCGAGAGAGTCTCCACCTCCGACATCACCCTCCACGACTGGACACGTGCTGCGACAGCGGGGGTGGCGAACGATACGTCCACCACGGACCCCCCTCGCTGTCGCACGCACGTGTGGGCCGACCCTCTATTCAAGAGGGTCAGTCCCGTGGCAACCCCCCACTCCCTGACAATCTCCCCACGAGAGTCTGTAGAGGGGTTGCCCCAGTCCCGGGCCTTGGCGTTCAGGTCCCCCATAAAGAGGACCTGACGTGGTACCTGCCTTCTAACCGCCGCGGCTAGGAGGTCCATAAAGACCTCCAGCTCTGCAGCGGTTCTATTGGGGGAGAAGTATGCGCCCACTACCGCATACTCCCCCCACTTGGCCACCACGTACCCCGCACCTCTCTCTACTACCGAGAGGGGGGGACCGCCATGCGCCCTTCCCACGATGGCCACGGAGTCGTCCAGGTCCCCAGCCCAGCAGGCATGCTGAGAGGGGACAAAGTACGGCTCCGCAGCGACCGCCAAGTCGACGTTCCACTGCGCCAGGGACTGCATAAGCAGATCTTGAGCCCTGGCGCAGTGGTTGAGGTTCGTCTGGAGGAGGTTGAGTTGGCCGACTTGATCCATGTTAGTCAGCCATCTCAACCTCCTCGCAAGTCGCTTGGCTCGCTCCCGTCACGGGAGCGACCAGTGGAGTCACTGGGGTGGTCCGGACCCCAGCGGTTCTCCCCTTCGTCTTGGGGGGAACGCAACTTCGCGTCCCCATTGTGTGCCCGGCCGGCCTCCCCGACTCTGCACATATAGCGCAGTGGGGATCGGCCCGCCCGCAGGTGGCCGCCTTGTGACCTGTGTTTCCACACCGGAAGCACAGGTCACCCCTGTCAGACGTCGAAGGGCACTGGGGGCGTGTATGCCCCAGCCCCATGCACTTGTAACAGCGCATGGGGCGATCCCCCAACGACACCAGCCGTGCCACGCTCCACCCGACCAAAAGCCTGCCCTCTTTCAGCAGCACCTTGGCTGCCGTGACAGGGCAGGACACAATGGTGGAGCCAGTGCCTCCGGGGCCGGTGCGCACCTCTCCAGCCCTCACGAGCCCGACGTCGCAGCGGCCCGCCTCGGCCACTGCAGCGGCCACCTTCTCCTTGGTGGCCGTGTCGTCCAGGCCGATGACGCGCAGGTCCGTCGTTTTGACGGGCCTGGTCACCACGGCCACCTCCGACAGGACCTCGCGGAGCTTCTCCGCGAGCCTGTCGGCTTTCTCCTCTGTTTGGGAGCCGGGAATCTCCAGCATCCTGGCTCCCGTGGCCGTCTGCCTGAATCGGACAAGATCAATTCCGATCTCGCGGAGTTTGATCCTGTCCTGGGCCAGCTGCAGGACGGCGCTGTAGGTGACCCCGGCCTCCTGGGCCGCGGGACGCAATGTCACCACGACCGCCGCGGAGTTAGGGGCCCTCGGTAGCGCCGCCATCGGCCTCGGCGCCGCCTTGACAGCGGCAGCAGCCGCAGGCGCAGAGCGGGCCGCAGCGGCGGCGGCAAAAGTCACCGGCGCTGAAGGGGGGGAGGATTTCTTCCCCCTTTTCCCGCGCTTCCTCGGCCCTGGGGCAGCCACTGGGGCAGCTACTTGAGCAGGCGCTGGGGCAGTAGCTGGGGCAGCCGCTGGAGTAGGCACTGGGGTAGCCGCTGAGGGGACGGAGGATTTCCCCCTCCCCGTCCCTTTCCTCGTCACCGTCGCCCAGCTGTCACCAGTAGGGACAACTGCCGGTATGGGCCTGGGCGGTGGCGGTGGTACGGCATCCACTGCAGCCCTCTTTGCGTCCGCCCTCAGCGGCGGACGTACAACAGGCGCTGGCAAGAGGCGCTCCTCTATTCCCGCCATTCGGGCACTTAACATATCCCCGAAAGTCAGGGAGAAGGAGCGCTTCAGCTCCTCCAGCATCTCCCCCATCCCTGGGGGAGCCTGCATCGCCACGGAGGCAGAAGCAGCAGCAGCGGCGGCAGCTGAAGTGGCGACGGCGGCCTCCGTCTTGGCCTCCGAGAACCCACGACGGAGCGCCTTCACTTCCGCCTTGCAGGCCTCCACCTCCAGGCGTAGACGGCCATTGTCGGCCCTCAGCATCTGCGTCTCCCTGGCCTCGCTCCGCTCGGCGAGGGCGTCGACGACCTCTCGCAAGCACCTTGCCGAAGTTTTCAAGAGGCCAGCGAGCTCCCCCTTTAGGTTCGACGACCTCTTCACTACCCCCAGGATGTTGGAGAGGCTCTCTCCTGCCCGCGCCCTCAGCGATTGCGCGTCCAGCGCACTGGCGTCGCTTTCCGCCAGGGAAGCGACTTCGTTGCCGCTGTCCGCCCTGGCTGCCTTTTCAGAGGCCCCCCTGTAGCACCGTTTGCTGAGGGTTTCCGCCATCGCAGGGCGGAGAAACTCCTCCCTTGACGGACCCCCAACTTTGGCAACTCTCCCCTTGCCCCCTCCTCTCTTCGACGTTGCGACCTTTGCAGCCGCCGCACCCTCGGTCTCCGTGTCGGAGTCTAAATACCCCGGCGCGAAGAACGAGGAATACGGCCGCTTCCTGGCCGCCTCTTCAACAGACATGTCCGAGAAGTCGGACTCCATCCCTTCCTCCGTGCCGGAGGGGCCCTGAAGAGGGCGTTTTTTGGGCGCAGCCGATGACTCGGACTCCGACCCCGATTTAACCCCCGTGGACTGGCCCTTAGAAGGGCCTTTTACAAAGCGCCCGTTCGCCTTGCGTAGTGGCTTCGCAGCCTGCGACGCATAATGCGGAGTCTGCGATGTCTCCACGCAAGACGGACCGGCTTCAGCAGCTTCCCGAATACAGGGGGGGGGTGACCCTCCCCCGCTTACGACAGGCCGCTCGTCCATCCTGATATGGGAAGGCGGAACAACGCACAGGAGCTAGGGCTCGACCGTGCTAATTATTCACGCCAACCCACAACAGTTGGCAATAACTAACTACCCACAACAGTTGGCAACAACGCGAGGGAGCCTAGCTCGACCCTGCTAATTGTCACCAAAAGTTCCGAGCGTCAAGGAAAAGTTAGAGAGATTGTCAATCGTCCTTAACCTAACCTTTTTTTTTTTTTTTTTTTTTTTTTTTTTTTTTTAAGTGGGAAAATGCCCTCGCATTTCCCTTCCACCATGGGGGTGGTGGAAGGGGGTATGTGGGACTCGAACCCACTAAAAACCCACTATGAGCAGTCGCCCGCCTTCGTGGGGCCGAGATGGGGTCGCGTTAGCATTCACCATCTGGCCCCGGCGGTTGGCCTGGAACCCATGTCCAGGCCCCGGCCAAGGAGGGGTGGTCACTGCTCACCAGGACCACCCCTCAGACGAGTGGAGCCGTGCAAGCCGGCGGAGAGTCCCCCGACTCTCCACCAGGTGGCTCCACTACAGGGGAAGTCGAAGAAGGCGGGCAAACCGCCCCCTCCTACCCCCCCTTCGCCTCCGGCGGATCGGGTCAGAGCGGGCATCGTCCTCTCTGACCCTCTCCGCGGCCTCCTTCTGCGACATCACCTGTTCGCAGAAGGAGACCATCGCCTGCCACTCCCTGTCGCCGTCGAGCATGGCGTTGACCACGCTCGGCAGCGAGAGGTCCCCTCCCAGGGTGGCTGAAAGTGTGTGTCGCATGGGACCCCACGCGGCACACACCTCCAGCGTGTGGTGCGCCGTGTCCTCCGGCGCACCACATTCGTGGCAGGCCGGGGTCGCCTCCCGTCTCGCGATCTGGTACAGGTACTTTCCGAAACATCCATGTCCGGAAAGCACCTGCACCAGTCGGAACGTCAGCGACCCGAATCGCCGCCGCACCCAGTCACGGAGGACCGGGCGAATGGCCTCCACCGTCCACTGACCAGGGACCGGTGGAGCCAGGTCCTCCGCCCACCGCCTCAACATGGCGGCCCGCGCCTGTCGCCGTAGGCCCTCCACCCGATCCCACTCCAGGTGCTCCCCGTCGGATCTCCTCGCCGCCACGAAGTGGTATACTTCGGCGAGGATCTCCGCTTGGAGAGCCCAGGGGGGATCGCCGGCCAGCACGCATGCTGCCGTCCAGGACACCGTCCGGTATCCGCGGATCACCCTCGTCGCAATGACCCGCTGCGGTTGTCGCAGCAGGGTCATGTTCGCGCGACCGAGGGCGTCCACCCAGACCGGTGCCCCGTACAGGGCCATACTCCGGATCACTCCGGAGTATAGACGGCGACATGTGGCGCTCGGGCCGCCCACGTTGGGCAGCAGCCTCCCCAGTGCGGCGGCGGCTCCCAGGACTCTCGGGGCCAGCTGGGTAAAGTGGGCCCCGAAAGTCCACCGTCCGTCCAGGATGAGACCCAGATATTTCATCTGGGTCCCAACCCGGACCGGGACTCCGTCCAGGACCACTCTGGTCCCTGGCGGGGGTCCCCCCCGAGGCCCGTGGAACAACAGGGCCTCGGTCTTGGAGAGGGCCACTCCCAGCCCGAGGGAGCGGATGCGGTCGATCACGTGGGCCGTGCCCACCTCGGCCAACCGCACCGTCTCCCTCAGGTCCCTCCCCCTGACTACGACCAGGGTGTCGTCCGCGTAGCACGCAACCCGCATGTTGGCGGGCAGCGTGCCACGGAGGACCCAGTCGTAGCCGATGTTCCACAGGAGCGGTCCCAGCACCGACCCCTGTGGAACCCCGCGGACGACGCGACGGCGTCTCAGACCGTCGCGTCCCTCCACCAGGACTTCGCGGTCCTGGAGGTAGTCCGCCAACAGCCTCCGCAGATACAGGGGCACCCCGTGGTAACGGAGCGCCTCCTGTATCGTTCCGTGCGGCAGACTGTTGAAGGCGTTGGCAATGTCCAGCGAGACAGCCAACGCCTTATCCCCCTCCCGGACCGCCTCCTGCGTCCACCCCTTGAGCCAGAGCAAGGCGTCAATCGTTGACCGCCTCGCTCTGAACCCAAACTGGGCCTCCGACAACTGAGGCCCAGTGCCGCCTAGGTGCCGGACGACGCGGGAAGCCACCACTCTTTCCAGCAGCTTCCCCGCGTCGTCGAGCAGCACTATTGGCCTGTATGCGGAAGGCGAGTCTACGGCACGACCCTCCTTCCGCAACAGGCACAGCCGGCCGTCCTTCCACAGCTTCGGGAACCGTCCGGACGTGATGCACACGTCGAACAGTTCCCGAAGCCGATCGCCCATCTCCCTGAGGGCGATCCTCAGGACCCTCTTCGGGATCCCGTCCGGACCCGGCGCCGTCCGTTTGCCGCTCAGGCGGCCGACGGCCAACTCCATCTCCACCTCTGAGACAGGTGGGATGGAGTCCGGGTCCACCTCCTCGACCGGCGAGGAGGGCGCCGCCATCGCGGGCGGGGTGTGGTGGGGGTCGATGGCGGGGAAAAGCCCCTCCAACACCCCGCCCAGGATCTCCGGCTCCAGGGACTCCGCAACCGGGGGTGCCTGGCCCCGGAATTTCTTCCGGGCCGCTCTGTACGGGCGCCCCCACGGATCCCTATCGAGGCCCTCCAGGGCCTCGCGCCAGGACCGCTCCTTGGCCCGACCGATGGCCAGCTGCAGCTCCCGCTTCGCCTCGCGGTAGGAGCTGTACAGCTGCGCCTCGGCTGTCAGCTCCTCGGCTGACAGCTCGCCGTCGGTCCGCCCGTGGCGCCGCCTCCTACGGTGTGCGTAGGAGCGGCGCGCCGCCGAGCAGGCGGCTCGGAGATCCGCTATCTCCGAGCTCCACCAATAGACCTCCCGGCGGCCCGGGAGGCGTCTGCACCTCGGCATGGCGGCGTCGCACACCGCGGTCACCGCCTCCCGGAAGCGGCTCGCTGCGACTTCCGCCTCCGGGTGTGTGGGCGCGGCGAACCACGACTGGACGATCGCCGCCTCGGACGCCACCTCGGCGTCGAGGCGAGAGATCGTCCAGCGCGGGAAGTCCGCTCGCGCCACTTGCCCCCCTTGGATGTCGGAGGTGGAGGAGATCTCGAACCATATGTATTTATGGTCCGAGAGAGTCTCCACCTCCGACATCACCCTCCACGACTGGACACGTGCTGCGACAGCGGGGGTGGCGAACGATACGTCCACCACGGACCCCCCTCGCTGTCGCACGCACGTGTGGGCCGACCCTCTATTCAAGAGGGTCAGTCCCGTGGCAACCCCCCACTCCCTGACAATCTCCCCACGAGAGTCGGTAGAGGGGTTGCCCCAGTCCCGGGCCTTGGCGTTCAGGTCCCCCATAAAGAGGACCTGACGTGGCACCTGCCTTCTAACCGCCGCTGCTAGGAGGTCCATAAAGACCTCCAGCTCTGCAGCGGTTCTATTGGGGGAGAAGTATGCGCCCACTGCCGCATACTCCCCCCACTTGGCCACCACGTACCCCGCACCTCTCTCTACTACCGAGAGGGGGGGACCGCCATGCGCCCTTCCCACGATGGCCACGGAGTCGTCCAGGTCCCCAGCCCAGCACGCATGCTGAGAGGGGACAAAGTACGGCTCCGCAGCGACCGCCAAGTCGACGTTCCACTGCGCCAGGGACTGCATAAGCAGATCTTGAGCCCTGGCGCAGTGGTTGAGGTTCGTCTGGAGGAGGTTGAGTTGGCCGACTTGATCCATGTTAGTCAGCCATCTCAACCTCCTCGCAAGTCGCTTGGCTCGCTCCCGTCACGGGAGCGACCAGTGGAGTCACTGGGGTGGTCCGGACCCCAGCGGTTCTCCCCTTCGTTTTGGGGGGAACACAGCTTCGCGTCCCCATTGTGTGCCCGGCCGGCCTCCCCGACTCTGCGCATATAGCGCAGTGGGGGTCGGCCCGCCCGCAGGTGGCCGCCTTGTGACCTGTGTTTCCACACCGGAAGCACAGGTCACCCCTGTCGGACGTGGAAGGGCACTGGGGGCGTGTATGCCCCAGCCCCATGCACTTGAAACAGCGCATGGGGCGATCCCCCAACGACACCAGCCGTGCCACGCTCCACCCGACCAAAAGCCTGCCCTCCTTCAGCAGCACCTTGGCTGCCGAGACAGGGCAGGAGACAATGGTGGAGCCAGTGCCTCCGGGGCCGGTGCGCACCTCTCCAGCCCTCACGAGCCCGACGTCGCAGCGGCCCGCCTCGGCCACTGCAGCGGCCACCTTCTCCTTGGTGGCCGTGTCGTCCAGGCCGATGACGCGCAGGTCCGTCGTTTTGACGGGCCTGGTCACCACGACCACCTCCGACAGGACCTCGCGGAGCTTCTCCGCGAGCCTGTCGGCTTTCTCCTCTGTTTGGGAGCCAGGAATCTCCAGCATCCTGGCTCCCGTGGCCGTCTGCCTGAATCGGACAAGATCAATTCCGATCTCGCGGAGTTTGATCTTGTCCTGGGCCAGCTGCAGGACGGCGCCGTAAGTGACCCCGGCCTCCTGGGCCGCGGGACGCAATGTCACCACGACCGCCGCGGAGTTAGGGGCCCTCGGTAGCGCCGCCATCGGCCTCGGCGCCGCCTTGACAGCGGCAGCAGCCGCAGGCGCAGAGCGGGCCGCAGCGGCGGCGGCAAAAGTCACCGGTGCTGTAGGGGGGGAGGATTTCTTCCCCCTTTTCCCGCGCTTCCTCGGCCCTGGGGCAGCCACTGGGGCAGCCACTGGAGCAGGCGCTGGGGCAGCCGCTGGGGCAGCCGCTGGAGCAGGCACTGGGGCCGCTGAGGGGACGGAGGATTTCCCCCTCCCCTTCCCTTTCCTCGTCACCGTCGCCCAGCTGTCACCAGCAGGGACAACTGCCGGCATGGGCCTGGGCGGCGATGGTACGGCATCCGCTGCAGCCCTCTTTGCGTCCGCCCTCAGCGGCGGACGGACCACAGGCGCTGGCAAGAGGCGCTCCTCTATTCCCGCCATTCGGGCACTCAACATGTCCCCGAATGTCAGGGAGAAGGAGCGCTTCAGCTCCTCCAGCATCTCCCCCATCCCTGGGGGAGCCTGCATCGCCACGGAGGCAGAGGCAGCAGCAGCGGCGGCAGCTGAGGTGGCGACGGCGGCCTCCGTCTTGGCCTCCGAAAACCCACGACGGAGCGCCTTCACCTCTGCCTTGCAGGCCTCCACCTCCAGACGTAGACGGCCATTGTCAGCCCTCAACAGCTGCGTCTCCCTGGCCTCACTCCGCTCGGCGAGGGCGTCGACGACCTCTCGCAGGCACCTCGCCGAAGTTTTTAAGAGGCCAGCGAGCTCCCCCTTGAGGTTCGACGACCTCTTCACGACCCCCAAGATGTTGGAGAGGCTCTCTCCTGCCCGCGCCCTCAGCGATTGCGCGTCCAGCGCACTGGCGTCGCTTTCCACCAAGGAAGCGACTTCGTTGCCACTGTCCGCCCTGGCCGCCTTTTCCGAGGCCCCCCTGTAGCACCGTTTGCTGAGGGTTTCCGCCATCGCAGGGCGGAGAAACTCCTCCCTCGACGGACCCCCAACTTTGGCAACTCTCCCCTTGCCCCCTCCTCTCTTCGACGTTGCGACCTTTGCAGCCGCCGCACCCTCGGTCTCCGTGTCGGAGTCTAAATACCCCGGCGCGAAGAACGAGGAATACGGCCGCTTCCTGGCCGCCTCTTCAACAGACATGTCCGAGAAGTCGGACTCCATCCCTTCCTCCGTGCCGGAGGGGCCCTGAAGAGGGCGTTTTTTGGGCGCAGCCGATGACTCGGACTCCGACCCCGATTTAACCCCCGTGGACTGGCCCTTAGAAGGGCCTTTTACAAAGCGCCCGTTCGCCTTGCGTAGTGGCTTCGCAGCCTGCGACGCATAATGCGGAGTCTGCGATGTCTCCACGCAAGACGGACCGGCTTCAGCAGCTTCCCGAATACAGGGGGGGGGTGACCCTCCCCCGCTTACGACAGGCCGCTCGTCCATCCTGATATGGGAAGGCGGAACAACGCACAGGAGCCTAGCTCGACCGTGCTAATTATTCACGCCAACCCACAACAGTTGGCAACTACTAACAACCCACAACAGTTGGCAACAACGCGAGGGAGCCTAGCTCGACCCTGCTAATTGTCACCAAAAGTTCCGAGCGTCAAGGCAAAGTTAACGAGATTGGTCCGTGTCCGTGTGAAGGAAAGTTCATTGGGTCTCGTTCGGATTTTTGTTTGGTCCTTCCCTTAACCTTTTTTTTTTTTTTTTTTTTTTTAAGTGGGAAAATGCCCTCGCATTTCCCTTCCACCATGGGGGTGGTGGAAGGGGGTATGTGGGACTCGAACCCACTAAAAACCCACTATGAGCAGTCGCCCGCCTTCGTGGGGCCGAGATGGGGTCGCGTTAGCATTCACCATCTGGCCCCGGCGGTTGGCCTGGAACCCGTGTCCAGGCCCCGGCCAAGGAGGGGTGGTCACTGCTCACCAGGACCACCCCTCAGACGAGTGGAGCCGTGCAAGCCGGCGGAGAGTCCCCCGACTCTCCACCAGGTGGCTCCACTACAGGGGAAGTCGAAGAAGGCGGGCAAACCGCCCCCTCCTACCCCCCCTTCGCCTCCGGCGGATCGGGTCAGAGCGGGCATCGTCCTCTCTGACCCTCTCCGCGGCCTCCTTCTGCGACATCACCTGTTCGCAGAAGGAGACCATCGCCTGCCACTCCCTGTCGCCGTCGAGCATGGCGTTGACCACGCTCGGCAGCGAGAGGTCCCCTCCCAGGGTGGCTGAAAGTGTGTGTCGCATGGGACCCCACGCGGCACACACCTCCAGCGTGTGGTGCGCCGTATCCTCCGGCGCACCACATTCGTGGCAGGCCGGGGTCGCCTCCCGTCTCGCGATCTGGTACAGGTACTTTCCGAAACATCCATGTCCGGAAAGCACCTGCACCAGTCGGAACGTAAGCGACCCGAATCGCCGCCGCACCCAGTCACGGAGGACCGGGCGAATGGCCTCCACCGTCCACTGACCAGGGACCGGTGGAGCCAGGTCCTCCGCCCACCGCCTCAACATGGCGGCCCGCGCCTGTCGCCGTAGGCCCTCCACCCGATCCCACTCCAGGTGCTCCCCGTCGGATCTCCTCGCCGCCACGAAGTGGTACACTTCGGCGAGGATCTCCGCTTGGAGAGCCCAGGGGGGATCGCCGGCCAGCACGCATGCTGCCGTCCAGGACACCGTCCGGTACCCGCGGATCACCCTCGTCGCAATGACCCGCTGCGGTTGTCGCAGCAGGGTCATGTTACTGCGACCGAGGGCATCCACCCAGACCGGTGCCCCGTAGGTGGCCATACTCCGGATTACTCCGGAGTATAGACGGCGACACGTGGCGCTCGGGCCGCCCACGTTGGGCAGCAGCCTCCCCAGTGCGGCGGCGGCTCCCAGGACTCTCGGGGCCAGCTGGGTAAAGTGGGCCCCGAAAGTCCACCGTCCGTCCAGGATGAGACCCAGATATTTCATCTGGGTCCCAACCCGGACCGGGACTCCGTCCAGGACCACTCTGGTCCCTGGCGGGGGTCCCCCCCGAGGCCCGTGGAACAACAGGGCCTCGGTCTTGGAGAGGGCCACTCCCAGCCCGAGGGAGCGGATGCGGTCGATCACGTGGGCCGTGCCCACCTCGGCCAACCGCACCGTCTCCCTCAGGTCCCTCCCCCTGACTACGACCAGGGTGTCGTCCGCGTAGCACGCAACCCGCATGTTTGCGGGCAGCGTGCCACGGAGGACCCAGTCGTAGCCGATGTTCCACAGGAGCGGTCCCAGCACCGACCCCTGCGGAACCCCGCGGACGACGCGACGGCGTCTCAGACCGTCGCGTCCCTCCACCAGGACTTCGCGGTCCTGGAGGTAGTCCGCCAACAGCCTCCGCAGATACAGGGGCACCCCGTGGTAACGGAGCGCCTCCTGTATCGTTCCGTGCGGCAGACTGTTGAAGGCGTTGGCAATGTCCAGCGAGACAGCCAACGCCTTATCCCCCTCCCGGACCGCCTCCTGCGTCCACCCCTTGAGCCAGAGCAAGGCGTCGATCGTTGACCGCCTCGCTCTGAACCCAAACTGGGCCTCCGACAACTGAGGCCCAGTGCCGCCTAGGTGCCGGACGACGCGGGCCTTAACCTAACCTAACCTAACCTAACCTAACCTAACCTAACCTAACCTAACCTTAACCCAGCCGCCCTGTATGAGGCACGGAGAGGTGTCACCCGACCAGCACTAGCAGACAGAGAAGTGGAGAGGATGACGGCATACTCTGAGCAACCCCATCCCGCAGAACATATGGCCATGGAATTTGTATGCCTGGAAAACCAAGAGCAGGTGGACATCCACAGCGATTACGCAGTCCGGATGTTCACAGACGGTAGTAAGCTTGAGGGTCAAGTCGGAGCCGCATTGTCCATATGGACAAATGGGGCCGAGACAAAAACTCACAAGCTGAAGCTCTCGTCGTACTGCTCGGTCTACCAGGCTGAATTGCTGGCCATATACAAAGCAACGGAGTAGATACTAAACAGCTCTGAAACCCGCATCGGTGTGTATAGTGATCCTCACTCCAAGCCATCGTAAACAAGAGATCCACTCACCCACTTGCCGTGAAAATCCGCTCTAACCTGAAAACCAGCAAGAAGCAGAACAAGGAAGTGGATCTCTTCTGGATCAGAGCCCATGCAGGACTAGAGGGGAACGAGAGAGCTGATGCGCTGGCAAAAGAAGCGGCACTTAAACTGAAAACGAAGCCTAAATACGACGCCTGCCCTGTTTCGCACGTCAAGCGACAGATCCGACAAGGAACTCTTGACGAGTGGAACAGGAGGTACACGACGGGTACAACAGCCGGAGTGACAAAAGTTTTCTTCCCAGACGCCACCGGGGCGTTCAAAATTATTAAAAATATGATCCCAAACGGTGTGACCACTCAGGTAATGACCGGACACGGCGGATTCTCCGAGTACTTGTTCCGCTTCAAGTGCAAGGAGAGTCCGGCTTGCATCTGCGAACCAACAAAACATGAGTCGATAGAGCATATAATTTTTGAATGTCCGGTCTTCGGTAGGGAGAGATATGAGGCCGAACAGGAAATAGACATGGTGATCAAACCTGAAAACGTTTATAAATGTATAGTAAATAATCACGTTAGAGATAAGTTTATTAAATTCTGTGTAAAAATAGCAAATAAGGTAATTATAAGAAATAAAGATAAATAAAATTGTATTAATATGTAATAAATGTAATAAAATTGTGTAAAGATAAATAAATAAAATTGACGGATCTACAAAAAAACAACGATTTGCTTAAAAAAGTTACATGTAGCCCAGCAAAAAATAAGAATACGCCAAAAAAAAAGGATAATTCGAAAATTACTTCTATCGGCTTACAAACACACACTAAGTCGAATATTATGGCAACACCAAAACATGCAAATGGAAGAAAAAAAGAATCGGATATAAAGGACTCACTTTCAAACAAAGAACCTACCACGCAAAAAACAGGCAATCAACCAATTAAAAATCAGAATAAGATATGCATACTAAGTAACAACAAATATAACCAAATACTATCTATAGCGGAGGATTATTTAGATAATAATTCAACAGTATGCCATTATCTAAAGCCAAACAGTGACATAAAAGAACTATTTACTGGAATCGAAACGAAGTTAGCAAGTTTTACGCTAAATGATTTTTGCATTGTTTTTCTTGGCGATGAGGAGTTTGAATCCACGAATTATTATTTTAAGACGATTCTGAACATCAGAAATACATTGCAAAAAGTAAAGCATACAAATATTATTATATGTCTTCCAACATATAAGTACGGGAGTCTAACGAATGTTTACAATTGGAGAGTAGAAAACTTTAATAACCTACTTTACCTAGATATTTTGACACATGAGCATGCATATTTATTCGACTCTAACGAAAAAATTAACTATGATTTTACCATGTTCAATAGAAAATCTAGCAGGATTAATGACCATGCCATGCGAATCATATTCAGAAATCTTAAAACATGTATGGATGACCTACATTATTACCATAACATCACAAAACTACAAGAATCAAAAAAAGATAAAATAAACAAGGATATATTCAATGAAGATTCAATATTTTTTCGGGACTAAGTCAATGTATATTTTACATCAAAACATAGCAGGATTATTAAACAAATCTGATACCCTTATGGTCCACGTGGAAGAACTATCAGATCAAAAAAAAGACGTTGACGTAATGTGTATCACAGAACATTTCATACAAAGAGGGTACGAGCATCACTTAAATATAGACAACTTTACATTAGCTGCCTGTTTTAGCAGGAATAACAAAAAAAGAGGTGGATCGTGCATACTTGTGAAAAACATTCATGAATGGAGAGAAATACAGGAAGTGAAACAACTATCATTAGATAAGAAATTTGAATGCTGTGCCATCGAACTATCACAGTATAAAATATGTGTTATTTGCATTTATAGAATACCTAAAAAAAACAATCTGGACATATTTTTTAGTAAACTAGAAATAGCTCTGACATGTATCTCTAAATTTAATTACACTAATATTATTTTGGCCGGAGACTTTAATATAAATATTATGGTCAGTAGTAATGTTAAATCAAGACTTGAATACCTACTATTAAAATTCAACTTAAAAACTGCAATTAATCAGCCCACACGTTTAAAATCTCAAACGTGTATCGATAATTTTGCACATGATTTTAAAAGAAATTGTAAGACTGAAGTGTTAGAATTTGGTATTTCAGACCACACAGCTCAGATTATAAAAGTACCCGTTAAAAAAACATTAAATTTAAAATACTGGCGAAGAATTACAAGAGATTATAGTACAGAAAATATTAAAAAGTTCAAAAATATCTTACAAAATTTATCATTTTCTGACATGTATAATACTAATGATTCCACTACAGCATATAAACATTTCATCGAGAACTTTAAGCTGTTTTATAACCTCTGTTTTCCAGAAAAAGTCGTAACAATAAACGTTATAAATAAAGCAAAATGGATATCACGTGGAATTAAGACTTGTAGTAAGAGAAAAATAAATCTGCTATTTAAATATAGAACTAATCCTGTTGACGATAATAAGCTAAAATATGATATGTACAGCAAGCGACTAAAAAAAAATAATTTCACTAACAAAAAAATCCCAAAACAACTATAAAATACTGACATCTAAAAATAAATCTAAAACTACCTGGGATGTCATCAATAAAAAAACATTTAACATACCCAAACAATCTGTACAAAAAATTAAAAACCTAAAAGAAGATTATATAACGAATCCTACTGATATTGCAAATCTATTCAATGATTATTTTATTGATAAGGTCAAGCCAACAAAAGGTGCTGGTATAAATGTTACAGCAAGCATTTGTCATCGTGAGAATTCAATGTTTATGGCACCATGTTTGCCACACGACATAGGAAAAATTATAAAAAGCCTTAAAAACACAAATAGCACGGGTATTGATGGAATAACAACAAAAATTCTAAAGGAAGTTAAAGATGAGATATGCATACACCTTAGTTATTTAATAAATATCAGTATTACCACGGGTCAATTTCCTCAAGGTCTTAAAGTGACTATAGTAAAGCCACTATTTAAAAAAGAAGATAAAGAATTAATGCAAAACTACAGGCCTATTGCTCTTATATCAATATTCTCTAAGATATTTGAAAAATACTTATATGGTGAGATATATGCCTATTTTGAAAAAAACAACATTTTGTGTGCAGAGCAAAAAGGTTTTCGAAAAAATAGAAGTATTAATATGGCAATATATGATTTTTATGAGTATATCATCTGTCAAGTTGACAAAAGAAACCCTGTTTGTGCTATTTTATGTGATATGTCCCAAGCTTTTGACTGTGTAGATCACCGTATTTTAATAAATAAACTTGAAGCCTATGGGATCAGGGGCAATGTGTTAGAATTAATATCTTCATATTTAACAGGTCGACAACAAATTACAGAGGTATCAAAATTGAACATTAAAACTAAATATAATGACACATATAAATCCAGCATTCGAAATATTAATTATGGCGTTCCTCAAGGAAGCGTCTTAGGACCATTACTATTTATCATTTATATAAACGATCTTCCAAAAGCAATAAATTATCCTATGACGCTATTCGCTGATGATAGTACAATAACAATCAAATATAATAACATTGACACATACGAATCGGACATTAATGAATCTTTAAAATCTATAATTACATGGTTGAATAATAATAATTTAAAAATTAATTTAAATAAAACTAATATTATTCATTTTAATCAACGGCCCCAAAATAAATCATATATTAATTTAATATTTAACGACCATGTTATAAAGCAGGTTGATTCAGCACGATTTTTAGGTTTGCAAATAGATCAAAAATTAAATTGGAAAAATCATGTCAATTATCTCAACAAGAGAATTAGCAGCTCGACCTATGCTTTACATAAATTATCGACAACTGTAAACGTGGATGCTCTACTTACAGCGTATCATGGAAATGTAGAATCAGTCCTACGATATGGAATCATTTTCTGGGGCAACTCTACAGAAAAAGAAACCATTTTTAAAATGCAAAAGCGTTGTCTAAGAGCTATGTTTAAAAAACAAATAACTGACAGCTGTAGACCATTATTCTTAAGGCACAATATTCTTACACTTCCGTCGATATATATATTAGAAATAGCTATGTTTGTTAGGAATAATCCCCACTTATTTCCACATTTATCTGACTCAGTTATTAGAAACAGACGCGAGGATAGATTATGTTTACATCCCGCAAAGACAGAATTGTTGAACAAAAGTGTAGTCTGCATGGCTCCCAAAATCTTCAATAAAATACCAAAGGTATACAAGGAACTAGGCACCAATTTATTTAAAGCTAAATTTAAAAAAATCCTAACACAAAAGTGCTACTATACAGTTGATGAATTCTTAAATAATACATTTTAATTTGTTTTGTATAATGATTAATAATGACATCTTTAATGCTTATTTGATAATGATAATATTTTAATGACTTTTTTTTTTTTTTTTTATTAATATTTATATTACAAATTGAATCGAAAATATTTGTTAATTAATGCATGCCAATCTCTCTCAATTTGTACACCGACAATATCGGTAAAGCATGTTGTAACACACACACTATTAAAATAGATACCATCTTAATGTACACATGGCTTAGCAAATAAATGATCTTTATCTTTATCTTTATCTTTATCTTTATTGTTTTTCATGTATATTATAGGAATATACATGTAAATCAGCCGTAAAAATATAGATGTAAATAAAACTGTTAGCCATAGAATAAACTGTAACCAATAGATAAAGTAGCTATGATGAATGTGTATCTGAGCATATACATAACATACATAGGAAATATAAGATAGAATATAAGAATATAAAATAGATACTGTGTAACATTTTTAGGAGATAGTAACATTATCTGCAAAAGTTAATTAGGCTAAATATCTGTTCGTATATGTAAGATTGTAAGACAAAGTAGAGTTGCAGCTTGAAAAAATCGAAGAGTTTTCAGGCTGCAACTCTACCGAGTCAAATAAGTGCTTATTGAAATGTCCTTCCGCGCTTAAAAATTCCCGAAAATTGGAAAAACTAAAGCTAGAAACCAGTGAAATACCTTTTCGAGATTAAAGTAGATAACTATTTTCTAGAATATTTTCAGATTTTTAGTACTATTATTGGATTTTTTATATCAAATTTAGTAAATTTTTTGCTGTTTTCTGGTTTAACTCACCCAGGGGGCATTATTTTCTAAAATAATTTACAAAATAGAATTCGTGAAAAAATTACCTTTCATTTGAGCCCAAACTCAGGTTGGTTGGAACAGAAACAGCGAAAAATAGACTTTGGCGGCCATTTTTGTCGCCATCTTGAATTGTTTTAACTGCTTATAACTCTGTTATTTTTAACCGTATTTGAACGGAATTTGCGGGGTTAGTGTTGTGACAGGTTTAACTTTCATGTTCTCGACACAAAAACTCTAGGTAGAGTCACACTTCCGATCCTAATTTTGACCACGGGAAGTGATTGATGGTGGCGAGCTCTTTACGAGGACCCCAAACACCGAGTTACTGTGTTTGGAACTGACCTGTCAGCGGACTTTTAAAATTTACAGCGGCCATCTTGTCGGCCATCTTGAAATTCTTAAAGTGGGCATAACTCTATTAATTACCGTCCGATTTTCTTGTGGTTTTCTTTGTGGAATTGAGCATTGCCCTTTCTCTCAGATTCTGGACCAAATGACTCTATATAGAGTCATACTAATCTGACACCGGAGGGAGATAGGTGGTGCCAAGCCCATTACAGAGACCCCAAACACCGTATGTCTAGGAGAGTTTTGACCGAGTTACGGTGGTTTTTAGAGTTGGCAGCCATTTTGTTCCGCCATCTTGGAAATATTGTAAGCGTCGTATCTCTCTAACCGCTCGACCGAACAAAACGGGGTTTTGGATGACAGATAGTGCACTACGGGCACTATAACCCAGTATAGAGACTGACTCTACATAGAGCCAAAAAATTACTTTGGTAGAGCAATATTCTACAGTCTTTTACGGTGGTCGCTCGCGACCTAATTTATACAATTTACATATTATTTTATACAATTTAACCAATTTTTTATACATCTCTACAATTTTTAATATATTAATTTGACATCGACGAACCCTTTAAATACGAAACAATGTACTGGACTCCCGCAAAAGATACGAGCAAGCAGGCAAACATCCCCCCCCTTAAATCTCCAGACTCCCCAAGGACCTTCTCTGGGGCACTGACAGGGCCGTCCAGCCCCGGAAATACCACATACGACCTGGTTGACCTGGCAGTCACATCGGTGGATGTCAGAAGAAGTATAGAGAGGCTGGAGATAGCCGGAGGAAGTATGACGAAATCACCCTTGCTCGAAAAAGCGAGCGAAATGACTGCAGTGCAAGAGACTGCAACTCTGGACATTAGGACGAAACCAGAGTCAATGGTAGAGTCAAGGGTAGAGCACTCGGTAGAGCCCCCTTTACAGGCAAAATCGACCTCACCACTTAGCAAACCTGCTGCAAATCACCCTCTTCTAGGTCCCCTGACACGTACATACCAAACTTCGAGTACAAAATCAAAAAATATTGCTCCAACGGCCCAAATTACGGTGAAAACTGACGCAAAGTTACCACAACAGGAGATGTCTTCACCAAAACAAGCAACAACATCTGGGCAGAACAAAAAACCAACAAAACCGGCTGCAAAGTTGAACGACAGCCATGAGAGTCCCCTTAAAGTTGGATCTACCAGGATCGCCGAGGCTCGGAAAACCGTAGCTAAGGCAAAACACTATCTTGCGCAAGGTAACAACATAAGGAAGGATATTAAAACCGAAGTAACCTTGGCAATCGATCGACTGTACCAGCTGGTAAAGGAAAGTGACGAAGAGCAACAAAAAGGGAAGCAGCGAAAGGAAACAAATGGGAGAATAGAGGAGTCAGAAAAGCTGAAAAAGGGAGAAAGAGATAGGGAAAAGGAAGATCCAAAGGAGCTAAAGTACCTCAGGAGGGAAATGGAAGAACACAACAAAGAACTGAATGAGACAATGAGGGAGCATATGAGGGAGTACAGAGAAATGTTAAAGAAAAACAATGACAATATAGAGAGCATAAAAGAGATGTTGAAAGAACTGTTGGGGGGCCCTGAGAAGGGCCGATGGAGTGGCCCTGAGAAGGGCCGATTGTTGTTTGGCCCTCAGAAGGGCCGATTGTGTGGCCCTTAGAAGGGCCCTTTTTGAACCTCCCCGTCCTATCGCGCTCCGGCAACGACATCCCTAACTACCCACAACAGTTGGCAACAACGCGAGGGAGCCGAGCTCGACCCTGCTAATTGTCACCAAAAGTTTTTAACGTCCAACAAGTCAAGTCAAACCGCCCCCTCCTACCCCCCCTTCGCCTCCGGCGGATCGGGTCAGAGCGGGAATCGTCCTCTCTGACCCTCTCCGCGGCCTCCTTCTGCGACATCACCTGTTCACAGAAGGAGACCATCGCCTGCCACTCCCTGTCGCCGTCGAGCATGGCGTTGACCACGCTCGGCAGCGTGAGGTCCCCTCCCAGGGTGGCTGAAAGTGTGTGTCGCATAACCCACGCGGCACACACCTCCAGCGTGTGGTGCGCCGTATCCTCCGGCGCACCACATTCGTGGCAGGCCGGGGTCACCTCCCGTCTCGCGATCTGGTACAGGTACTTTCCGAAACATCCATGTCCGGAAAGCACCTGCACCAGTCGGAACGTCAGCAGACCCGAATCGCCGCCGCACCCAGTCACGGAGGACCGGGCGAATGGCCTCCACCGTCCACTGACCAGGGACCGGTGGAGGCAGGTCCTCCGCCCACCGCCTCAAAAAATAAAAATATTAAATAAAATATATATAATATAAAATACTAATTGATTTTTTTTTATTTACACATTTACATTCTATTAACTTATATTAAATAACAAATTATATAAAATAAAATAAAAAAAATCATAAACTGTTTAAAAGATTTGGTAATCCCCGTGATTATGACACCTTTTAATTATTGCGTGCCAGATGTAAGATTCTTATTAACGAATGTTATAATCGATATATTTCTTCTACAGAGGAGTCTATGGAAAAAGATATCAAGTTTTTTTGGAGTTTTGTAAACAATAGAAAGGGAAGGGTATCAATACCTAATACTATGACATTTGGAAATAATTCCTCGTCAAATGGTCTAGATATTAGCAACCTTTTTTCTGATTATTTTGGTTCGGTTTTCGAAAAAGATAACACATCAGCTGACACAGCTTGTAACGATTCCCCCTCTGCTTTACTCGACTGTGGCATTTCATACTCATTACACGAAGTAACTTTAAATCAAAAAGATATTTTAAGAAAAATAAAATAATTGGACAATAATAAAGGGCCTGGTCCCGATTTGATTCCACCGTCGTTTGTGATATCTTGCAGTAAAGTGAGTGAGTTGTCTTTCCTTTGTGCATAATATTTAATAAATCTCTTTGTAATGGTGTTTTTCCCAAGCGTTGGAAAACAGCTCATGTTATTCCTATTTTCAAACAAGGGGATAAGTCGAAATGTGAAAATTATCGACCAATAAGTATCCTGTCATGTTTTGCCAAATTGTTTGAATATCTTGTATACAGTTATCTTTATAACCATGTCAAGCCATTTATCTCTGATAAGCAGCATGGTTTTGTAAAAAATAGGTCCACTGTAAGTAATCTGCTAGAGTACAAAAATTATCTCTGTCAGGCTTTTGCTGAGCGAATTCAAGTCGACGCAATTTACACCGATTTCTCTAAAGCTTTCGATAAAGTTAACCACCGTTTATTATGTCATGAGCTTTTCCAATATGGATTCCATGGAACTTTATATTGTTGGATATGCTCTTATCTACAGAATCGGAGTCAATTAGTCGCTTTAAAGGGATTTCTGTCATCGCCAGCGATAGTAACATCGGGTGTTCCTCAAGGATCTCATCTTGGGCCTTTATTCTTTGTTTTGTTTGTGAATGATCTTGTAAATCGTTTGTCCTGTAAGTGCCTCCTGTACGCTGATGATTTGAAAATTTTTAAGACCATCTCTGGGACACAGGACTGTTATTCATTGCAAAACGACTTAGATACCGTTTTTCAATGGTGCAATACTAATCTAATGACTATAAACGTTGACAAATGCTTTGCAATTTCATTTACAAACAAACGCAATAAAATTCTAAATGACTACAAAATTGAAGGTCGAATTTTAAGCCGCTCTTATATTGTGAAGGACTTAGGAATATTGTTTGACGATAAACTCACCTTTCATGCGCATTATCAACATATTATAACAAGAGCTAATCAACTTCTAGGTTTCATTCTGAGATCGATAAAAGTTTTTAAGAAGACTCGCAGTGCAATATATCTTTTCAACTCTCTAGTAAGAAATATATTAGAATATGGTAGCCCGATATGGTCCCCTAATTACAAAGTGCATATCTGTAATATTGAAAGGATTTAGAGAAAGTGTTTAAGGTTATTATGTTATCGCTTGCAACCTGGCCGTCTGAGCTTGAGTTACGAAGAAAGATTAAGTAAATTTCAGTTGGAATCCCTAGAAACTAGGCGTAAATACTTTGATCTCATATATCTCTATAAAATAATTCACTCTCTCATTGACTCCCCTCATTTATTGTCGATGATATCGTTTAACATTAGATACAGAGCACGAAATTCCATTAAAATCAATCTATTTATACTTCAAGTTTATAAAAATAATATCTCTTTTTATAATCCTTTAACTAGAATGTTACGCCAGTACAATGATTTACTGAAAGAATTTAGTAAAATTGACATCTTTGTTCGCAACTTAAGCCAATTCAGTAAACAATTAAAATCTATTTTATATACCAATTCCTAATTTGTCAACCGGTAGAACTCTGTTATGTTAATTGTTGTCATGTTTTTGTTCACATTTTTTTTTAGTCTCCGTTTGTTACCAAATGTATCTACTTAGTTGTAAGCACATGTTTTTTACCTTACAATCGAGATTTGTACCTTAGTTTTATTTTTTTTAGTTGTATTTTTAATTGGTTGTAAAGTGTATTGTGTTTAATAAATAAATAAATAAATAAATGGGTTACCTAAAAAAATGAAACAAAAAAAAACAAAGTCAACAAAGGAGATAGTTCATAATGGGCTAAGACATGTACAGTACGTAGAAAAATTGAAAAAAACTAAGGGAATCTATGAAAAATATAATGTGACTGATTTATTTACGAATTCCGGTGTTCAAAAATATTTTTTGAAACGTTTTCGCTTGAAAATTAAGCAACACCGCCGCCGCCGCCATTGTGATTTCATTGACTTTGACAGCTTTGAAGTCATTCACGTGCCACGCGCGTTGTCTTTGCATATCCTACGTACGTTTAAAAATTTGTTTTTGTTCGGTCTGCTACGCGCGTTGAGTTGGTTATGTTTTATAGAGTTTTCTTGATAGTTTTGATTTACTTCGTGACCCTAAAATAGTAATCTATGACCCTAATACTCCGGACTCCCAGACTCCGATTGATTGCTTATATTTTGACCAGGCTCTGTGTTATGGATACTGATTCCTTTACGTGATTTCGGTCTTGACGATCTATCTGATCCAACTTCAAGCAACAGTTAATAGGTCTACCTAGTCTAATCTTCGGTGACTATTATGTGTAATCGTAAGAAAGATATGTTTTCGTCCTTATTTCAGTTTGATAATGGCGCGTTGTTTGCTTCATAAATAAAAAATTATATGCAATATCTTGTCAATGATTTGGGACCCGAAATAATTTCTGTCATTTAACAGACATCTCGGACATCAGGTAATATTATCTATGGATATAATAAATAATAGGAAAGCTAAATCTTGCCCTGGCTCTCTTTAAATCTTGGTATTATTACAGGTCGTCGATGATGGAGTAATGTGCTCTCAATGCCAACCATCCGTGCCTATGAATCAAGATGTGTAACACTACAGATGGGTGGTAGAGATAGTGAATGGCCGTTTAAAAAAGACTAAGCTGCAGAGACAAGTTTAATGTAATATAGCTGCCACTCATCAGATGGATGTGTGCCGATTTTGTGCAGCTATAATCAATGCATTCCATCCATGAATTGTTGACAAACCAGATGCAGAAGCTAGTTTGAATCATGCACTGATAAGGTTGAACATGCCACATATGTTAGCAGGACATATAATTAGTAGTAATCGTATGAACTGGTGCAGAGCTTGATTCACCTGAATTGATGCGCAACTTCCAGAGATATTTTTATGACCATGTCTGAACTTATTCTTTTCACTCTAGGTGTTAATCAAATAAAACAAGCTTGGAGTTATTTTAGGGAACATATAAGGCAGCATGTCAGGCCAAATGTACTACACTTATATATTGTTGGCTCGGGCAGGATCATGTTACGATGATAGGATAATCAGTTATTTCTGTTGAGTTGCGTTGCTGGTCATCAAACAGTGGATTGTTACACACAATGACAATTGTATGGTATTTGGGTTAGCTCGGTACCAGGAACATATAGATCCACCTGCACCATTTTTTAATATATTATTAGTAAGAGAAGATTTATTTATTTATAATATATATTATAAGATGTGGAAAATGAATAACAAAGACTAATTATTATTACTATTATGTTGTTTTCATTACACTGACTACTTTTATATATCAATGAATATCGTCCAACAGGTTACACTTTCAATTATTTTTAAAATCTATTCAAAGTCTGTAGTTCAATATCTTTCAGTTTCTATGTAGATATTGGACTTGTCATCAAAGGTCCTCCTTATCTACGTTAATGTAAATTCGTAGTAAAGAAAGCCTAGTCACTAGTCTTGGAGATGACTAAAATATAGGTAAGCACCCAGGTAGCTACCGCAGTATCTAGTCATTTATTTACACAATAAGCGTAAGTAATACTAACTTATCAATCTGCTTGAAAATTAATGAAACTAAACCCGCGCTGGTCACTAAATTAATTTTGTACACAAAAACTATGCAAATCTCGAGTAAATGGATGATTGAAAAACGTTCGCAATAATTTTCACCATGTACACGATCTAGCCTGGACCCCATACATTTCTGAATGAACTCCTTTGACATAAAAACGGATCTAGACAATCAACCAAAGAGATTTGTGCCAAAAGATTTTTATACATGCCATGCATTTGTTGTCATTCGTTTCGAGCATTCGATATAACTTTCGACAGACGATGATTATTTCGATGTTTTTCAGAGTACCGTTGTTTCCGATTATTCGGAAGACTATCGTATCGTTTCGAATATATCGCAATCGGTTTGTAGAGTAGCACGGCTGAAGTCGGCACTCCGCTATTACCTGTATTGAATAGGTACCTACTGCAAAAGTCGGTAAAGTGCGAAAGTCGGCACTCAGCTCCGAAATCCTTTGCTTATAATGACAGTTAACAAGGAGAGAGAGCCTAAACCGCTCAAGTTAATCAAGAGAGATTGATAAAAAGTATATTGAGTAAGTAAGGTGTCACTTTTATCACAGGGTAGTAATAATAACTTTCTATTTGAGTTTGAAATCTCATAATCTGTATGGTTAAATACCTAACACAAACCAGATAACATGAGATCTCAGTTCGGGCGAACTACTAAGTAGTTAATAAAACAAAAAATAATTTACTTCGTTCACATATTTATTTAAGAGAAATTTGTATAAAATATATGACATATAAAACAGCGTAGACATAATTAAAATTAAGTATCATATTCATATTAAATATTATGATATACATAAACTTTATGATATCAAATGAACATCTTGTCACATTTTAAATTTAGAATAAGTCATAGTGGTCATGAGCCACCCCATCGTGGATTCATTCGTCCCCAATTGAAATGATCTGTCGATGAAAGAACCCCGAGCTGTATCGCTCAGTAGGCAACAGTAGGTACTTGGAGGTACTTGGTCATCTACTGTCAGGTGGACAGCAGGTAACCAAGTTTAAAACAAAATTGTGATGCATTACGTACATAATCATATTTTCATTGGTTGACTAATGATCTAACCAGACATCTTGGAATGCATATGATCTACACGGTCTCCTCTGGGTTTCTAAGTAATAATTACCTAAGTTCACATTGGTTAGTGTAAGACAAAAAACAGCATGGTGAATTGATAGAGATCGAACAAATGAAATGAGTAAAATGGTAAAGAGGCAGATGGCAATCAATAACCTTGATATTCTACTTTGATATTACAACGTCCAAATTACATTCAATTACAGTACTAATGTTTTGAATTCGATATTAATTCATAACACATAGAGTTCTTTGGATTAAGTATTTAATAATAATAGACATACAAAGCGAGTGGAATGTAAGCAAGTGTTTTGTCAGATACGCAGTCGCATCCTGTAGCGTACAGCTGTCGACCTCGGGTGTTTATTGGACATTGTGTGTGAGGCATGTAGCGCACCTGTAGCGTACAGCTATCGACCTCGGGTGATTATTGGACATTGTGTGTGAGGCATGTAGCGCACCTGTAGCGTACAAACATATTGTTAATTTGCAAATACATATCACCTTAGCAATTTAACAAAATGTTTACAACACATATAATGTTAAGGTTATATCAAGACACAAAACTACATATTACAAGTACTTATTGTATAAAAGTACAACAAACTAAATCTCGTGTAGTCAGTAATAACCGCCTGAAGAGTTGTCATGTTGACATGTACGTACTGTAATGTACGTGCTGTATTGTACGTACTGTAATGTACGTGCTGTATTGTACGTACTGTAATGTACGTGCTGTATTGTACGTACTGTAATGTACGTACTATAATGTACGTGCTATTATATACGTACTGTAATGTACGAAATGTAATGTCATCTACCTACTAGGCATACATTTCTGAGTGTGTTTCACAAACAAGGACTTATAATGGGTTGCAACAGCATCTGGTTTGAAAATAATCGATAGCGATAGCGGAGCAGGTAAATGTTTCACTGGGTAGGTAGGTACTTTGTTTAATACACCCGTATGCTGTATACCTACCCCTATAAATGTATGTTATATAAGGTATCTGAGGTATCGTATCGACAAAGCATCACGCAGGATCCTAGTAGGTACCTACTCAGAATACGGACTGTCGCTAGCTCTAATGGCTGCCAGTAAACGGAACTATGTAGTAATCAAATGATAAACCTTGGTTAAACTCTTTAGAACACTTCTCAGTCTCTTAGGATAAAAATTCCAATCAAATAGTTTCCAATAAGTTGTAAAAATAATATATAAATAGGGATTGGTTTCAATGCGTTACCTACCACCTTAAATCTTATTCAACATTTACAAATTGGTCTAAATAAATAAAATGACATGTTATTTTTTAGTAAGTATAGAATAGTATTATGTATAAAGTGTTAATACTTACTATTATATACTATGTAGCTAAACACCGAATGACAACACTCATACATTATACGAGTATATGAATAATACTTTACCGAATTTAGTAAATAGAATTGAATTCGCCATTAAATATTGATAATGTATAATGTGGGTTCTATAACCCCGACAATACTTACAGAGTATTATTTACAATGGTGTGTTTATTACTTACAACATGCGTGTATTATTTACAATATATGTGTATTACATACCATGTGTGTGTATTACTTACAGGATATAATGACCCTATTTTTAACTACACTATGAAGTGTATGGATGTTAGGCAGTATGAACTGCCTAACATCCAAATCTAAATACGACCGTCAAGTAAAAAAAAAAAACCATATGCTTTTGATAAAAGTAATGTCTTGTTATCATTAATTTACTACTTTCAGACTCGATGGAATGAGGTGCCAATGTTGAGGCTAGCCGTCCACTCCATGCTACGAAATGCGTAAGTGGGTCATGTTACAGGGTACGTACGTGGGTCATGTTACAGGGTACGTGGAATTTGGCACTGAGTACGTGGGACGTGGTACACGGTACATATGGGACATGGCACAGGGTACGTAGGGTGTGGCACGGGGTACGTGGGACATGGCAGAGGGTACGTAAGTAAGAGTCATGTCGTAGTATGTACGGCAAACATCGGTAAGCTTTACAATCACAATTCAAATACTTGATGACTTTTGACAATGCCTCTAAACCAGGACGTTAGCAACCAATATGCTAAGAGATTATTATCTACAATTCCTTATGACATTAATTTGTAACTTGGGAACAGATATCATAGCAGAGACATTTCACGTTTATTTGCTATTATTTAAAAACCTTTCTAAATGGAGAAATAACAATAACAATTGCCACAGAACAGAACGAAACGAGGTGAAACGAGGTGAAACTAGGTGAAACGACGTGAAACGAGGCCGTGACGGTATCTGTATCTAACGTGAGTGCACATCATCAACCTTCGTGTTAAAGTAAAACATTCAGTAAACTTAATAGTCGCTAGTCAAAAATACATAATCTCCTACAACTTGTCTTATAAAGTGATATGTGGTCCGCCTGGGGAGCCGAAAGAATAAGCACCACCTCACACACACACACACACACACCACACACACCGCACACACCGTGTGGTGTGTGTGTGCAGTGCGGTGTGTGTAAGCCGCACTGCACAGGCGGACACAGTGCGCGGTCGGAGGCGATACCTTCTCCGAATCACACAGACACTTGACATGTTCGAGCAGCGCGGCCACGTCACGTGGCATGCCTCGGGGCCAACGTGAGTTGTCGATAGCGAGTCTAGCGCTCTTCGGAGGGGGGCTCTGAGGTGGGGGGCGTGGGGGCGGCAGCGGGCGGGGGCGCCGTGACGCTCGCCTGCGTCTTCAGTTTGTGGTTGTGGTGTGGTCGCGCGTGCGAGGTGTCGGCGGCGGCGGCGGCGGCGGCGGCGGCGGCGGCGGCGGTGGTAGCGCGCGGCTTGTGGACTGGCGCAGACACCGCCGCCTCCGAGTCGCCGCCGTACTTACGGTTGAACCAATGCAGGCAGATGCACCTGGAATCATAATACATCGTTTGAACATCGAATCGGGCATCTACCCTTAAACCGATAAACGATGTATCCGGACGAATATCTTGCAAACGGTACTGTTAGTGACATCGTTTTGAGTATCGTTTGAACGACGGATCGTGAGACATGCATTTCGACAATCGATGCCGATATCGTACTCTAGCATCAAAAACGATACGATGATTTGAATTTGACAAATAACAGCCGTCGATTCGATCGAACTTGACGAAAATTGTAAAGACACATAGTTTGATATCGTGCACGCTATCGTTTCTATTTTCAACAGTGATTCCTTGTTTTTCTGCTTGTATCTTTCTAACCGGACTCTTCGTATATCTTCTAGTTCGACCGCTGCCTAATCTTAAAACTCTCTGCATGTGTTTTGGTTTGACTCGGCCTGCTTTACGGACTCTCCATTTACCTTGTGGTTGGATTTAATAAACTCACCACCATCTGTAACTTTTAAAGTTGAAAATGAAAATAGAAATGAAGTAGTATTTATGTGCAAGGTGCAAATAACAATAGGTCTTAGGAGCATAGGTTTTTTTTCCAGGACCACTGCGGCCAAGTCTGAAACCGTGAGAGTTATCGAAAAGTCAAGATACGAGTTACGAGCTCGATTAAAAAAAAAATGTTCTGCATTAAAGAAAGTCTATGTTTTTCTATAGTTTTTCTGAAAAAGTGAGTTTTTGAAAAAAAAATGTATGTTGCATATTTGAGTTTATGTATAATTATAAAAAAAATATGTATCATGACAATGTGCCCAAAGTTGTTGGAACACTTTCAAAATTGAACATTTCTAAATTCTACTTAATGAATTTAGTAAAGGTTGTACGTAGCTATTAAATACTCTTTTTCTGTTCGTGTAGCAGAACTTTTGAAAATCGAAACGTCTTCAAAAAGCTTGGAATCGCCGAATGCGAAGATACAACTTTAGCGTTTGAAAACAGGATAATTACTACTCATAAATTTAAAAATTAGAATAAAGTTAGTTTTATATCATGGATAAAATTTCTGGATTCTCCAGTTTTGCACAACGGAGTCGCCATTGTGCAAAACTGGAAAATAAGTGATACCGAGTGATTATTTTCTATCTGCAACTGTACGGTGGGTACGACAATATTGAAAATGTTCAACCATTAGGGTATCCGTACCTTGTCATCAGCTGCGTTACCACGAAAAACTAACGCTTTTTAATCCAATGCCCATTTAATTTAAGCTCATCACAAACATAACAGACTTTAATAGCTTAACTTACGCATAGTCTGAACGTATTCTTTATTATTTATTTATTTTATTTATTAAGGAACAACAAACAGCCACAATATAAATAATTACAAAATCCTTAAAAAACAACAATTTTGGCCCACAACGCTGTCCACAGTGTACTAGTTACATAACTTAAATAAAATACTCTAGATGACACTACAAAACTAGGCTTACATGCTAATGAAAGTTATATAATTGGAGTAAGAATGACAAAAAGAACAAATTAATCAGTTAGAGCGCTATCGAGTGACGATAGCGTAGCACAGACTGGCTGTTTATAGTTTATTTTTATGAAGTTTTATTTTTATTCCTTTTGATAGCTTTTGTCATATTTTGAATTAGTTGCCAATTAACTCTGAAAGAAAGTGCATGGGTTGTTTTCCTGTAAAGTGATTTTCATAGTTCAATATTGGAGTGGTTCCTGGTGGCATCGTCAACACAATTGTTAGAGCCAATCAGATGTATTAAATTAATAATATGTGACATTGTACATAATGTCTTGTTTAATTTATATCTAAAATCATTTTCAGCTTGTGGCAAACAATTACTATAAGGAAATGTAAACAATACAATTTTATTTACATTCAGAGAGCTTATTGTATCAAAATATCTAATAAGGTCCCATTTTTTCACATCAATATGGGAATACATGATGATTAAGTTCGATTCAGGTGTCAGATAGGACTTCGATATCAATTTCATTACATCATGATGGCTAGAATTTGGTAAACAATTATTTATGACTGAGTGTCCCATCCTATTGAATATTATGCCTAAATCTTTTCCAATTTCATCACAGAACATAACGGTTTTGTTTGTGATATTTTTTTGAGTTGATGAAATCTTGGGTCCGATACATACTTCAGGGCTCATGGGTGAGACTGGCCTCTCTGACTGTGAATGCAAAGAGCGTTGGCAGTCACATTAATGATTGGCCACCAAAGAGTCATAGCGTTCCTGATTACTTTGTGACAGTTGAAGCAGTTCATCCATGGCCACAGAGTATTCCCTAATAGCCTCTTGAGGTTTTTCATAACGTGCAGTAATTGATCTCAAGCAGCCGTTAACACTGTCAAGTTCAGAATCAAGAGATTGCATGTCATTTTTATATTTAGTTTTATTATTTTCTATTTCTACTGTACACATTTTGAATTTTTGTAATATTTCTAATTTAACTTATTATTTATGCTCTTATTGTGTTTTTTTGAGACTTTAACAATTTTGATGTTTTTGAGATCTGGTTTTAATCTTTACATATCTTTTTGATGCGTTTTTGCTGCATGTTGTACCAGTGCCCACCACTGAGTCTTCATGAGTCAAATCAATCACTGTACTGGGCACATCACTACTTACAACAGAAACTTGGCCGAGTACACTATCCACTGACAGTAATTCGTTAAATACATTTTGGGCAATTTGTGCTGCTGAGCAAATTTCTCATGAGATTCCTCTTCCAATTGTGATTTGTTGGTGGGCATCACGCAGCTCTAGCTCTAGGGCAGATGTTCTCTTCAAGGCAATCTCATACTCGGCACTGCACTGATCAAAACCATTTATTATAATTTCTAGCCCATTTTGTTCCTCAAGTACACTCTCATATTGACAGTGTAATGAAGATAACTCACTTTTTAGTTTAGTGTTATTTCCTAAGGCTGCACAACTCCCTGGCCAGTTTCAGCTCATGTAAAGCCAGTTGAAGTTGGGATTCTTCCTGTCGAGCTTTGCGGGTTTGTATACGGTTGGCCATTACAGAAAGTGCTAGAATTTCTAAGTACCTAGGGTAATTGACGGCCACATGAGGTTATTATTCGAAGCTCTTTGTTACTTACGTGCTCTAGTGGATTGTTTAGTGAATTACATTCGAGATGTAATGTTTACGCTTATCTGTAAGTTAGATCAAACCACTCCGAACCGAGAGAACAATGACGAAAATTAACCGTGAGACAAATGGCCACTTTGCATCAGATACACATCACTTTTAAAAAGTATTTATATACGTACACGTATGTTATCGCTTATTCTAGTAATTAATGTCAATATTATAGCCAAAACACACTAAAATCACATAAAAATACAATTTTATCACGGAACAAATCTCAGCCAGCTTTTAAACTTAGATAGATAGATAGATAACTCTTTATTGTTCACCATTTACAAATAACATAACAAAACACAGATATTGGAAACTTAATCTAAGCGTCACTGGTAAAACAATGGGCGGACTTATCGCTGAAAGCGATCTCTTCCAGGCAACCGCTGGATGGACAGATAAGATAACGACTTTAAAGGATGGCGGTCTATACGAATAACGAATATAATATAAAATTAAATAACCTTAGTGTTACCACAAGCCGACTCATCTGATTTCAGATCCAAAGGTCCCGGTCGATCCCCATGGGGTGTACAATATATTGTGCTTGGTTTGGCTGGTGGTAGGATTTTGTTTAAGTCCGCCTGGCTAGCTACCACCATTTACCTAATTCTGTCACCATAATAACGAGTAAAAAAAATTGTTTTGTTCTGGCATTCGGAGGTAGATAGCCAGTTCCTCACTTTGTAGAGGATTCCGGGTGAAGTGCGCCTCCATCTTCGTCCTTATCTCAACTTGTTACCAGGCGAAAAATGAAAATAAAAATGAAAATTTATTTACTAGAACTAAATGTGTTACAATAAGGTCTTATAGGTTAATAAAGTTCATTCCTACCACAATTGGACGTCGCTTAGCGAAAACGATCCAATCCACCAAACATCCGAAAATGAGTTGAGTATACCAGAGGGATCGTTTACGTCTATTCTATCGACAGGCATAATTTTTTTTTGCAAAAAATGATCATATAGTGCCAACAGTAACTACTAATCCAACAGAAAATTCAACTGAAAATAGACGTAGCATACTCACTGATAATGAAACCACTGATTGTGATTCAAATCATGAAATTAATGACTTAGAAATTATTGAAGCTCCAAATACCCGTCCAAAAAAGGGTCGTAAACGAAAGCACAAAGATCACACGCTGAAGGAGGCTAAATTGAGAAAATACTCAAATTTAACTTATCATGCAAGTAAAAAGCTTGTGAAACCAAAAGTGTTTAATGATTATAGTTGTAATTGTCTGAAACAATGTTCTTTAATGATTCCAAAAGAGAAAAAACAAGAAGAATTTAACAAATATGTAACTTTGGGATCTTACGAAGCTCAGCTATATAGTAGCTGAGCATAGTGAGTTGTGTAACAGAAACTTCTAAAGCAAGGTCATACAATGTTGTCCAGGGGAATAAAACTGGGAAGTAGAGACCTAGAAAATACAGGAAAATATACACAATTAGTGATATTGAAGTTTGTAGAGACATAAATAACTCTCAAGTCATGCCACAGAAAGTTAACACCTGCTTAAAAAAAATCGTAGCGGTAACTCTATCAAAGATCGAATGGGACATGCATGTGGTGCTTGGAACAAAATACAAGAAGAAGATGTAGACTTTATTAAAAACGTTATCAACTCTTTGCCCAAACACGAATCTCATTACAGACGCGAGCAAAGCAACTGCCAGTACCTAAAACTAGGTATGACACTCCGAAAAATCTATGATTTATACGTTGAGAAGCTTAAAGAAATTCATGGCCAAGACAAAAAACCAGTGTCAAACTGCACTTCAACGAATTTTTTACACCAATTTTAACTTACGTTGTAAGACACTGAAGAAAGACACGTGCAGTAAATTTGACTTTTTTACAACCAAAATACGAAAAGTATAGAAGAAGAAAAGAATAAGTTGATAGAAGAAAAAACAAATCACTTAACACGGGCAGAAGATCTAAGGAATAAAATGAAAGAAGATTTAGCAAGGGCCAAGACCGATGACGATTTTGAGTGGCTAACATTTGATCTAGAAAAAACACTGCCACTGCCACGAATCCCAACTAGTATAGTTTTTTTATAAACGGCAGTTATGGCTTTACAACTGCGGAATTCACCAGGTTCTGATGACTGCGGACACTGTTATGTGTGGATAGAAGGCGAAGCTTGCCGTGGGGCCCAGGAAGTAGGGTCGTGTATGATTAATTTTATTAGAAATAAACTTAATCGTAATGTAAAACATCTGGTATTATGGAGTGACTGTTGTGGGGGACAAAACCGCAACATCAAAATTGTACTTATGCTGAAGGTAGTATTGAAATCCCACCTAACTTTGAGAACAATAACACTCAAATACCTAGATTCGGGTCATACATTTTTGCCCAATGACACGGATTTCTCCAAAATAGAATGTCAATTAAAGTTTCACGAACGAATTTACACAGCAGATGAATACATCAACGTCATAAAAAGCTGTAAGAAAAAGATTCCGCTTCAAGTTTATAGAATGGAAAAGAAAGATTTTTTAAGCGCAAAGCATTTGGAGAAGAAAATAGTAAATAGAAAGTTATTTGTTAATAAGACTAAAACAAATTGGCTACAAACAAAATATTTTTTTCTGGAGAAAGAAGCGGTGTATTCCGTATTTATGAAAACGACGTTAGACGTAGACCACTTTCAAGAGCTTAATGTAGAAAAGAAGACAAAGGGGAATTCATTCTTGATATCCGAAAATGACTTTTCTCCTCTGTGGCCGAATGGCAAAGAAATACCTCAAACTAAACTAGATGATTTAAAATCTATGTTTGACCTAATACCTAAAGGAATGCTAATCTAACTGATGATATAGATGGGTACGGAGGACCACCTGATTTTATTGTTGAAACCCAAGAAGACGACCATGCTGTAAATGACACAGAAACATAATGATCACATTTACATTCATGTGATGATGAGTGAAAATGTAGTCTTGCAATAATAATAGTATAGTGATCTTATCATATGTCTATTCATAATATTTATGTACCAAAGCAACAATAGCATACGATTTACAAAGTTACTTAGTTGATAAAGTTTAACGTAACATTTGGTATCTGTCAATACTTATAATGTATGTATTATTGTTAATGATTGTCAAAGATTGGATACACAATGTGTACATTTTGTTAAATTGTTATGAAATAATTTAATAGTTTTAGGTAGTAACCCTAATAATAAGTGGATTTTAAGACAGATTTTTGTGTTCAGTTAATATGATTAGCCTATAGTGGACATTTGCAATAAAAATGTTAAGTCTAAGCACTCATAACTTCATGATTACTCATAATGATTGTATTATTGTTAAATCTTGTCAAAGATTGGACACAGTGTTGTTCAATCATTAAATAATTGTAGGTATAGACTTACCTATGTAATACTTGTAGGTACTTACCCTAATAATATGTGGATTTTAAGACTGATTTTTGTGTTCAGACAATATGATAAGCATAAAGTAGACTATTGCAATAAAAATATTAAGTTTAAGCATAAAATTCATAGCTTCTGTCATTGCTTTATATAGTGATTGTTAATGCTTGTCAAAGATTGGACACACAAAGTGTTGTGCATTTATTAAATTTTAATGACCTAATGTAATAGTTTAAGGTAGTTACTTTGATATAACGTGGATTTTAAGACTGTTTATTTAATTCGGTAAAATAAAACATAAGGTAGAATAAAGTAATTTAAGTAATTTAACCGCCTCTGTGGTCTAGTGGTTCAACCCACCGATTTCAGATCCAGAGGTCCCGGGTTCGATCCCCATGGGAGTACAATATATTGTGCTTGGTTTGGTTGGTGGAAGGACTTTGTTGAAGTCCGCCTGGCTAGCTACCACCATCTTACCTAATTCTGTCGCCATAATAACAATTCTAAAATTGTTGTGTTCCGGCATTCAGAGGTAGGATAGCCAGTTCCTCAGTTAGTTGAGGATTCCGGTTGAAGTGCGCCTCCACCTTCGGCCTTATCTCAACTTGTTACCAGGTGAGATAAATAAATAAATAAATAAATATTACAGGACATTCATTTCACACAGCACCATCTAGCACCAAACTAGGCATAGCTTGTAATATGGGAACTATATTACGGATAGAATACTTAAATACTGTTTTTTTTTGTAAAAACATACTTATCATACAATAAGATATTACTTATCATATAATAAGATGAAGGCCAAGTGCTTACCCGTCGTACAATAAAAAAAAAAAAAAAAAGTGAACGTCAGGTCTAAACGTGTACAGTAGTCTACGCGGTCATGAACATCAGTGAGTTTTTTTCCCCTTTTTTCTAGTTCCGTGCTGCTGGTGAAAAAGAAGGATGGGTCAGACCGCATGTGCGTGAGTTACTGAGAATTGAACGAGAACACCGTGGCTGATAGATACCCGCTTCCGTTGATTGAGGACCAAGTTGCTAGATTGGGTAGGTCAAAATGGTACACCTGTTTGGATGCTGTAAGCGGATACTATCAGATTCCTGTTGACCCTGCTTCGATAGAGAAGATAGCTTTTGTGACTCCGGGTGGAAAACGGGAGCACCTGGCCATGCCATTTGACCTGAAGTTTAGTAAGTCTGTTTACCAGCGCGCAGTCTTGCAGGTATTAGGAGAGTTAAGTCATACTTTCGTTATGGCCTATGTGGATTCATTGACCTGTTCATTATAGAGGGGGATGCAGAGGTATAGAGCGACTTCGCGTTGTCTTAAAAATCTTAACTAATGCAGGATTTTCGCTAAATTTAGTCAAGTGTTCTTTCTTATAACGTCGTATCGAATATCTAGGCTTTCGCTATTCGCCTATATCGCCTCGTCACGTACAGCGAGCGTGGTGCGGTACCTGAACACGGCGGCGCCGAGGCCGACGCTAGTGAGCGCGGCGCCGCCCCCCATGAGGAAGTAACGGTGCTGCGCCGCCTCCGCGCCCGGCGACAGCTGCACCAGTCCCACCACCAGCACCACGATGCCCAACAGAAGCGCGCCAACGATCGCGTGCAGCAGCGCCACCTGCCGACAAGCACACGTCAGCTCGCCGTCGGGAGGTCGCGTCGCGTCGCATGTCACGTGACCTCGGGGGAAGCTCACCTTCCCGCAGACGTAGAGTTCGCTGCGCAGACGATGTGCGTCGGGCGAGGGCGTGGCGTCGTCCGCGGGCCGCCCCGCCTGAAGCGGCAGCTGGCTGGGTCGCCTCCCCCCTCCCCCTCCCCCTCCGCCTCCGCCTCCGCCGCTGCGCTTCTCCTTCCGGCGACGTTCGTGGCGCACGGCCACTGCTGATGGCATCGCGCCGATCATCTTGCTGGTATTATATCAGGTACACGTGTCTCGGTAAAGGATCTACCTTACTACTGTACTGACGTGCTCGGTGAGTACCGACGGTAGCTTCACCCCTTCCTCCGACTTGGATGCTATCGAACTAAGATGCGACTCGAGGTACATCGAGCGGGCCTCGGTTCTGACAATCAAACTTGCAATGTGACTTATTACTCTTTTCCTGAGGCCGATATGGATTAAATTCAATAATTTATAGTTGCCATATTACAAGCTACGTTTATTTTGGGGCTAGATGGCACTAAGTGACAATATATTTATTTATTTAATAGAATGTTGTTTAGGTAACATGAGATGTTAATTAAAATGTAAACATCTCTCTGTTCGAAGACAGACTCGACCTTCCGCGACGAGGTGTGGAGTGGAGTGGAGTGGAGTGGAGTGGAGTGGAGTGGAGTGGAGTGGAGTGGAGTGGAGTGGAGTAGAGTGGAGACTCTGTCCAGTGATACTCACATCGCTGGTTCTCTCTTGGCTGCAACAAGGACTGCAGCATATCTGGAACAATTAGCGAACAACTGTCAGCGTTACGTCGGCTGCGGAGCGTTCTGGTAAAAATATGGTAACTGGTGTTCATCATATCCTATCCTAGTCGTCTCTTGCAACAGCCACACCCACATCATTCATATGCTATGCGCGTTGAGTTGTTTGTGTTTTTTAACGTTTTTTATTGACCCATTTATGATGTCTAATATACCTATTATATAAATACTTTACTATAAGTAGGCACCTACAAATTGTATAACTATCTGTAAATAGTTTGTCGTCGTCGTGACGCAACTTGCTAATAAGGACCTGGCTGAAAACGTTGCAATATGCTCGATGCTGCAATAAGGCTGAGTCAGAGTACCTTTTTACCCAATTTTAAATTTTGTTACATTTGTTCACTGTGTTCGTTTTAATATAGCTTAAATTATGTTAGTTTAATCTATGTATAGTTTTGTTATATTTTTTTTAGGTTAATGTATCTCTTTTCTTTTTTTCTTTCTTTCTAACTAGTAGTTCGCCCCGATCTGAGATCTCGTGATGTCTAGTTTGTTACGGAGACGATTTCTCAAATAAAACTTAATTGACAAACTAAAAAAGTGTGCTTTCATTACACCTTACTTACCTTAACTTTTTACCAAAAAGGCCGCCGCTTTTATCTGCGTGTAAACAAAACTTTCACTGTGAGCACCAATCTGTCTGCTAAGCGTGGTGATTATGGCCGTACCTAACAGTTATTATATAGAGGCTTCTTACCTTATAGAGGAAGTTCTTTCCACATAGTGGTGGACAATAATGTGCTGTTGATATGGAATATGCGCAGTCAAAACCCTTGCATGACACCCCTAAAGTAATTCTTGGATTTCGACACCCTTCCCTATTGAGTTAATAATAATAAATTAATAATTAGACCAGTTATCATGAGATTTCGAATAGGTACCCTCTCTTATCTTATAAGACCTGATGATCATCCATTGCCCCCTTTATCTTAAAAACCACCCCTAACTAGGGCAAAAATAAACCTATTTTTGAAATTTGCATACTCAACCCCTATTTCATATGATATTTTGGTCCAGTTTCATAACTGGTTTTCATTTGACTGAAAGAGGACAAAGATCAAATCAAGAAAACAAATTTATCTGAATTAAATTAATTATAATTTAATTTTATTTATCTTGCCATTCACCCAATTATTCAACGCCTGAAATCTAAATTGAATGTTTGGTATCTAGATGACGGAACCCTGGGTGGCGATGTGGACTCAGTATTTGGCGATCTAAAAATTATTATAGATGAATTTCGGCAGATTGGCTTAGAACTAAATTTTTCGAAATGTGAAATATACATTTCAGATACATGTTTGGATAGAAATTCAATTATTCAAAAGTTTGAGACTTTGGCTTCTAATATTACTGTTGTAGATAAGAGTTCACTCCACCTACTAGGTTCACCAATTCTTGATGAATCTTTTCCGGGTTTCGTCTACGACAAAATTCAAAATTTTATGAAGGTTTCGGACAGACTTGCAAAAATTAACTCACATATGGCTTTCAGCATTATAAAATTTTGCCTTTTTGTCCCAAAATTTACTTATGCTTTACGATGTTGTCAACTGTGGAAACACAGTGAGCTGGTGGAAGGCTTAGACAACATAATAAAGAACACCCTTTCCACGGTTTTGAATATTGAGTTGGATGACAGAGCATGGTCGCAGGCCTCATTGCCTATTCGATTGGGCGGCTTAGGTGTACGCAAAATTTCTAGTGTTGCTTTGCCAGCGTTCTTGTCTTCCGTCTATAGTACACATTCTTTGGTTGAGAAAATTCTAACACCATCAATTTCGGCTGTTCCAGGCAATATACTCAAAATTTCTTATCTTGACGAGGCTCGAAACGCTTGGCATAGTGCTTGTCCTAATACCAATCCCCCAAAACACCTTTCGGCACAACGGCAGTGGGACGGGCCTCTGTGCGAGTTGACACGGAATTATCTATTACATACGTGCTCAACCTCCACAGATCGTGCTCGTCTCTTAGCTGTTTCAAAATGGGAATCAGGTCTTTGGCTGCAAGCACATCCATCTTACAATACCGGTACACTTATGGATCCTGTAACTTTCCGTATTGCCACTTGTCTTCGGTTGGGTGCAAGATGCTGCGCCTCTCACCAGTGCCGGTGCGGTGCGGCCGTAGATCAATTTGGTTTTCACGGACTTTCGTGTGCAAGGTCTGCCGGCAGGATTTCGCGCCACGCTAGTCTTAATGACATTATCCGTCGAGCGTTTACCAGTGTCAATGTGCCAGCCGTTCTTGAGCCGAATGGTCTGTTACGTGATGATGGTAAGCGGCCCGACGGTATGACTCTTGTCCCTTGGGAAATGGGTAGGCCTTTGGTGTGGGACCCTACCTGCGTCGACACCCTAGCGCCATCTCATCTGCCTGGGACATCAGTTAGGGCTGGTGCGGCGGCTGATTTGGCCGAGGATCACAAAAGGCGCAAATATAGTGGTCTCGACAGAGCTTACCTATTTGAGCCTTTTGGGGTGGAGACCTTGGGTCCGTGGGGAGCCGGCGCCCTCCGGGTTTTCAAAAATATTGCGGGGCTTTTGATTGAGACGACACGTGACCCAAGGGCTGGCTCTTATTTAGGCCAGCGAATTAGCATAACTATTCAGCGTGGCAATGCAGCCAGTGTCTTGGGCACGCTTTCGTCTGGTACTGGTCTGGAACAGTTGAGTTATCTATAGGCCGTTTGTAACGGTCCTTAGGTAATCTGACTGATTCCTTTGTACATAGTTGGTTTAATTGTACTTTTTATTGAATAAATGTATTTATCTGAAAATAATTAATAGTAAAAGTACTAAAAGTTGCGAAACTTTTCAGAAACTCTCCTACTAAAAATGATGCCATATTGCAGAAATATGTAAAACAAGAAATAGGACATCAGCTTAGTTTGATTTTAGATTGTGGATTTAGGACACGGTGGAACAGTTTATCAGATATGTTGGAATGATTTGTTAAACTCAAAATCCCTATCCAAAAGTCGCTGATAGATTTAAATAAGGTCCTGGAAATATCTGAAAATGAGTTCAAAAAACTGGTTGATCTCAGCAATGTATTCGAAATCCTAAAAGCGACAGTTGAAGAACTTTGCATGGGTAACGCCAACCTATAGACATGTGACGCGGCTTTGATGTTTATGCACAAAAAATTAGAAGCTATGCATCATGAACCAGTTGCTCGTGAACTTCTCCGATCTTTGAAGCGAAGGATTAAAGAGCGCAGATGGCTTCAACTCTGAATAATTTGCATGATCCTAAATCATATTTTGATTCTTCAGATGATGACTACTCCGAAATCTTTCTAAGGCCAGATGGCGACGAAATGGGAAAACATATTGCAAATATACTCTGACCTGCTTGGTCAGAACACTCACAACAACACATTTTAACTGCAATAGGCTTTTGCATGAAAAACCATTTGGGTTTACTAAAGGCCGTTCAACGACCGACGCTAGTTCTATGCTGTTGAAGTACGTCTTTAAAGCCTGCGAGGGAAAACAGGATGCCATTGGAGTATTCTGTGATCTATCTAAGGCTTTTGACTGCGTAGATCATGACACCCTGATCTCAAAGCTTAAACACTACGGCATCCAGAATCAGGCAATAAACCTCGTGCATAGTTACCTATCAAATCGCATTCAAAAACTGGATATTAGCGGTATCAGATCTTCGGGAACCTCCACTAACATAGGTGTACCACAAGGCTCGATCTTAGGGCCTTTTCTGTTTCTAGTCTACGTCAATGATCTACCATCCTATGTAGGGGACCTATGTGACATTGTATTGTTTGCTGACGATACTTCATTAATATTTAGAGTCGATAGGGCTAAAGATAACTATGATTGTATAAATGCTTCTCTAGCTATAGTTCTTGATTGGTTTACAGTAAATAACCTCCTGCTAAATGAGAAAAAAACAAAATGCATCCGATTTACCTTGCCTAATGTTCAAGTCAGCAGTGCTAACATTATCTTAAATGGGGAAATACTTAACTTTATTGAAGCAACTACTTTCTTAGGTTTAAATATTGATGCAAAGTTGCAATGGGGTATTCATATTGAGTCATTATCTAGGAGATTAAGCTCGGCTGCATACGCTGTACGTACAATAAGGCATCTTACTGATGAAGGCTACGGCGAGGTTAGTTTATTTTAGTTACTTTCACAGTATTATGTCTTATGGCATATTTTTATGGTGAAGTGCAGCTGATATTGAAAGCATTTTTATTCTACAGAAGAGAGCTGTACGGGCAATTTATAAAATGAAAACTCGTGACTCTCTTAGGGAACGTTTTAAAGAGATTGGTATTCTTACAGTCAGCTCCCAATACATTTATGAAAACCTAATGCACGCTCACAGAAACATTGATGAGTTTAGTAAAAGAAGTGATGTACACAGTGTTAATACTAGAAATAAAAATAAACTTGAGATACCTAAGTTTCGCTTAGGAAAAGTAAATAATTCATTCTTAGGAAACTGTGTGAGATTCTATAATAAGCTTCCTCAAAGCGCCACCAAACTCTCTGCTCGTAAATTCAAATTGTATATAAAGAATAATTTAATTAAAAGTGCCTACTACAAAATTAGTGATTATATCGACGATACGAACGCGTGGCCCGATGTTGCTATACCATTTGACAGCAAAATGGTGATTTCTCAATGTTAACAAATTGCGCATTAGGTAGATAGGTAATAACAAATGTTTTAAGATTTAGTATTTAGGTTTTTGATGTATCTACTTAGAATATAATAACAAATTGTGTATCTAAATGTTGAATGGATCATCAAAAAAATTAACCAGCCCGAGGTTCTTGCCTTTCTCCTTGTAAGCTGGTCGCGATTCCGAACAGGCGGTAAATTTGACGTTTCAAAATGATCCTTAAAAAACCTAATGAATAAAGAAATGTTGACTTTGACTTTGACTTTTACTTGACACTCTTACGAAAATTACGGTTCCATTACATAATATTTAATTATTTTTTTCATTAAATTGATAATACCGAAAATACCGAAACTACCGGAATCTCGGTATTATTAAAAAAGTAATATCGAAAACACCGGTTTTTGAAAAGAGGTCAGGTATTGCGACCCCTACTAACTTAAATCTGCCGCTTATGCAATAAAAACCATAAGACAATTGAGTGACATACATTCTGCAAAGGCAGTCTACCATGCTTACTTTCACTCCAATATGACGTATGATATCTTAGCTTGGGGGAATCCGTCGCAAATTGAAAGAGTGTTTCTATTGCAGAAGCGAGCTATAAGATTTATACTAAAAATCTCAAAAATGGAATCTTGTAGGTTAAGGTTCAAAGAACTCAACGTCATGACGGTAGCGGGTGAATTTGTGTACCAAAATTTAATTTATGCAAAAACGACTTTTCATAGAGCAAGGCTACAGAGTGAAGTATAATCACTCGTACAACAAGCCTCATACCTCAGTTGGTAGTAACTCTGCCTTCTGCGCTGTAGGTTGTGGGTTCGATTCCCACCCAGAACAAACATTTGTGTGATGAATATAAATGTTTGTTCTGTGTTTGGGTATGTATTGTATGATAAGTATGTATTTACAAAAAAAAAAAGTATTTAAGTATTCTATCCGTAATCTAGTTCCCATATTACAAGCTATGCTTAGTTTGGGGCTAGATGGCGCTGTGTGAAATTAATGTCCTGTAATTTATATATTATATATTATATTATACTTCAATTTCCGCCTTAACAGTTTGAAACATTTTTGCTTTGCGTTAGTTTTGTGTACAAGTCACGCCTCTTGTCTTTACAGTCTTAATAACTTCCATTGCGAAGTCCGGCGCTGAGAGCTGAGATAACAAAAGAAGCCCTAGTCGCACATGTTGACCAGGGGTGGGACCGGTTTTGTTTTGAGTAGGATTAAGCCGACCATGAACAATGGTTTAATTTTTTGGTTTTGTTTATAAGAAATGTTTTAAGTGTGGCCTATTTTGGAATTAAAATGGAAGCTAAGCTCCTAGTGGCCTTTAAAAACAAAATAAATCGTGCAAGTCGGGGTGGCAAACGGTCACTTTACCGAAAAATCGTACTTGTGGTATAAAGCCGGAAAGTTTGATGATGGTACATAGCTATAATACGCGGAATAAAAATTACATCGTTATACCAGTTCATAGGCTTACTAAGGTTGGTAAAAGATTTTTGCTTACTAATGTTAAGTTATTTAATAAATTGCCTTTGGACATACGTCATCTGGGAATGAATTAATTTTGTTATAGAATTAGAAAAATGTTATTGGAAAAATCGTATTTTAAAATGGGCGAGGCGTTTGCTGATGACTGGAGTACCATTTGTACGGAGACTTAATGTATATTGTATTTTACACTGGATTATTTATTCTAAGATCTATGTCTTTTTAATATTTTTTATTATCTTTAAGTATTTGTGAACCATTTTTATTTATATTTTTGACTTTTCCCTGTGTACATTATTGTATCAAAAAGGAATAAAATGACTTTTAACTAAATTTAATTGAATATTGTGTCGAGGATAGCTTGAATATATTTATAAACAGAAAGTGTTGTTGAACGATTTTTTCTAAACCCGTTTTGCGCATCGTCGTATATACGTAATTTTTCGCAAAACGAGTTCAATTTAGTTTGCATAACGTTTTCAAAGATTTTTGATGAGGTTGGCAAAAACGCAATAGGTCGATAATTGTAACGATCGGTTTTTGATGCTTTTTTATGTATGGGTTTAATTATAGATACTTTAAGTAAATCCGGGAACATTTGCGTAGTGATCCACACCAGGCTATCTCCAATTGGTGGCGGAGATGGTAGCGCCTTGTTGTTTCTGTAACGTTGGCTCCACTTTGAAACGCTCTTCATGGCTGGTCGTAGTCCCACGATGTGGAAACGTTGCTGCAGCCCGTCCTCCGCGAGCTGCTGACGTCACCGCTCGCCTCGGTCTGCAAACAACTTGATGTTTCCATCAAGCACTATATTGGCTGCTAATCGATTTCTGTTGATGCTCCAGTACGGCCTGATAATCGAATAAGTTTGTCATGCCTTATAACGAATGCATCATTTTTCGATAAATAAAAGTTTTGCATACCTACATTATCTCTATCCGATTGAACCTGCATTATTTTAAATCGGAATTGCCATTTCTAAATAAACGAACTGTACACTATGTAGGTACGTATGGGAGAGACTACAACCCTCTGTCCCCTCTGCTACTGATACCTCCCGCCGCACTTCCCACTACAACCCTCTGTCCCCTCTGCTACTGATACCTCCCGCCGCACTTCCCACTACAACCCTCTGTCCCCTCTGCTACTGATACCTCCCGCTGCACTTCCCACTACAACCCTCTGTCCCCTCTGCTACTGACATCCTCCCACCGCACTTCCCACTACAACCCTCTGTCCCCTCTGCTACTGATACCTCCCGCCACACTTCCCACTACAACCCTCTGTTCCCTCTGCTACTGATACCTCCCCGAGCATTTCCCACTACAACCCTCTGTTCCCTCTGCTACTGATACCTCCCGCTGCACTTCCCACTACAACCCTCTGTCCCCTCTGCTACTGACATCCTCCCATCGCACTTCCCATTACAACCCTCTGTCCCCTCTGTTACTGATACCTCCCACCGCACTTCCCACTACAACCATCTGTCCCCTCTGTTACTGATACCTCCCGCCGCACTTCTCACTACAACCCTCTGTCCCCTCTGTTACTGATACCTCCCGCCGCACTTTCCACTACAACCCTCTGTCCCCTCTGCTACTGATACCTCCCGCTGCACTTCCCACTACAACCCTCTGTCCCCTCTGTTACTGATACCTCCCGCCGCACTTCCCCCTACAACCATCTGTCCCCTCTGTTACTGATACCTCCCGCCGCACTTCCCACTACAACCCTCTGTCCCCTCTGCTACTGATACCTCCCGCTGCACTTCCCACTACAACCCTCTGTCCCCTCTGCTACTGACATCCTCCCACCGCACTTCCCACTACAACCCTCTGTCCCCTCTGCTACTGATACCTCCCGCCGCACTTCCCACTACAACCCTCTGTCCCCTCTGCTACTGATACCTCCCGCCGCACTTCTCACTACAACCCTCTGTCCCCTCTGCTACTGATACCTCCCGCCGCACTTCTCACTACAACCCTCTGTCCCCTCTGTTACTGATACCTCCCGCCGCACTTTCCACTACAACCCTCTGTCCCCTCTGCTACTGATACCTCCCGCTGCACTTCCCACTACAACCCTCTGTCCCCTCTGTTACTGATACCTCCCGCCGCACTTCCCACTACAACCATCTGTCCCCTCTGTTACTGATACCTCCCGCCGCACTTCCCACTACAACCCTCTGTCCCCTCTGTTACTGATACCTCCCGCCGCACTTCTCACTACAACCCTCTGTCCCCTCTGTTACTGATACCTCCCGCCGCACTTCTCACTACAACCCTCTGTCCCCTCTGTTACTGATACCTCCCGCCGCACTTCTCACTACAACCCTCTGTCCCCTCTGCTACTGATACCTCCCGCCACACTTCCCACTACAACCCTCTGTCCCCTCTGCTACTGATACCTCCCGCTGCACTTCCCACTACAACCCTCTGTCCCCTCTGTTACTGATACCTCCCGCCGCACTTCCCACTACAACCATCTGTCCCCTCTGTTACTGATACCTCCCGCCGCACTTTCCACTACAACCCTCTGTCCCCTCTGTTACTGATACCTCCCGCCGCACTTCCCACTACAACCCTCTGTCCCCTCTGTTACTGATACCTCCCGCCGCACTTCTCACTACAACCCTCTGTCCCCTCTGTTACTGATACCTCCCGCCGCACTTCTCACTACAACCCTCTGTCCCGTCTGCTACTGATACCTCCCGCCACACTTCCCACTACAACCCTCTGTTCCCTCTGCTACTGATACCTCCCCGAGCATTTCCCACTACAACCCTCTGTTCCCTCTGCTACTGATACCTCCCGCTGCACTTCCCACTACAAACCTCTGTCCCCTCTGCTACTGATACCTCCCGCCGCACTTCTCACTACAACCCTCTGTCCCCTCTGTTACTGATACCTCCCGCCGCACTTCTCACTACAACCCTCTGTCCCCTCTGTTACTGAAACCTCCCGCCGCACTTCTCACTACAACCCTCTGTCCCCTCTGTTACTGATACCTCCCGCCGCACTTCTCACTACAACCCTCTGTCCCCTCTGTTACTGATACCTCCCGCCGCACTTCTCACTACAACCCTCTGTCCCCTCTGTTACTGATACCTCCCGCCGCACTTCTCACTACAACCCTCTGTCCCCTCTGCTACTGATACCTCCCGCCGCACTTCTCACTACAACCCTCTGTCCCCTCTGTTACTGAAACCTCCCGCCGCACTTCTCACTACAACCCTCTGTCCCCTCTTTTACTGAAACCTCCCGCCGCACTTCTCACTACAACCCTCTGTCCCCTCTGTTACTGATACCTCCCGCCGCACTTCTCACTACAACTCTCTGTCCCCTTCGCTACTTATACCTCCCGCTGCTCTTCCCTACACAATCAGTATTTCTTCAATAAAAATCAGAAGTCTTTGTATGATGATAAATTTAATAATAAAATGTGACATTTGTAATTGTAAAAAACAAAACGTAGACATCGCATGTTGAGACATGTAAGTACGTCTTTCTCGATTGTCTAGATAAATATATATATATATATATATTTAAATATATACTAGGTATTCAATATTGCTTCTATACATAATTGTAAGAAATCTGATGATTACTTAACAATTTAACGCACTCATTTGGATAGGTTTAAGTATTTTGTGAGATAATTTAGTTTTTAAGAATATGGGAAAGTGAAGCGAACGGGACCAACGTAGTCTCTTTTCTTTTCTTTCTACAGATAAAAGTAGGAAACAAACAAACTACTGTAAGAAGGTAGGTATAGGCCCTTACATTTACCTGATGAGTGGAGGAATCAGAGAGCAGGTACTACGACCTATTACTTAGTAAGGAGACATCGGAGCCCGTGTCCCGGCGCGCGTGGGATGTGTGGAAGGATCAGAGAGCAGGTACTACGACCTATTACTTAGTAAGGAGACATCGCAGACCCTGTCCCGGCCCGCGTGGGATGTGTGGAAGGATCAGAGAGCAGGTACTACGACCTATTACTTAGTGAGGAGACATCGGAGCCCGTGTCCCGGCGCGCGTGGGATGTGTGGAAGGATTAGAGAGCAGGTACTACTTAGTAAGGAGACATCGGAGCCCGTGTCCCGGCGCGCGTGGGATGTGTGAATGGATCAGAGAGCAGGCACTACGACCTATTACTTAGTAAGGAGACATTGGAGCCCGTGTCCCGGCGCGCGTGGGATGTGTGGAAGGATCAGAGAGCAGGTACTACGACCTATTACTTAGTGAGGAGACATCGGAGCCCGTGTCCCGGCGCGCGTGGGATGTGTGGATGGATCAGAGAGCAGGTATTGGATATGTTAAGAAAAAATATTATTAATAATTAATGATGATTTAATGAATACATTGAAGTTAAAGATTATAATTAAAACTGTGCAATATGTGGCTCCTCACCCACGAGGTGCCTCAAGTGTAAATTGTTATACATAGTATAGTAGAAGTTATGTTTAAAATGCGCAAAAGCGTTTATCAAAATTTGCACGACATTGAAATTGCGTATAAAACACACAAACCACGATTAAGACAACACCAAAATATGTATTTACAGGAAATAAATAATAACACTCGGAGAGCGTACGTCACATGTGGTAGGTATACGTCAGATGTGGTGTCGTGGTAAGTATACGTCACATAAAATAGTGTTGTGGTAAGTATACGTCACCTATTAAGGTGTAGTGGTAGGTATACGTCACATAAAATAGTGTAGTGGTAAGTATACGTCGACTATTATGGTGTAGTGGTAGGTATACGTCACATAAAATAGTGTAGTGGTAGTTATACGTCAGCGGTAGCGGGTTTTTTAGAGTTTTACAATTGTAGGAACACTTGTACCCATCTACAACAATTTTTCATTGCACACTATCATTTAACTAGGTACGTACGAAAGACATTGACTCGGTAGGTTTTCATTGGGAAATAATCTCAGGAGATATTTTGATAGCATTCAAGTAGTTTGAAACTGGTAGTCCGTACTATACATACCGACTTACAGAATGACTGAGTCTCAGGGAACTGTGATATCCAGCCTTGTCATAGGTATGTTGGTACGTTTAGTGGGTACCTAGATACCTAAAGATCTTTGGTAAACGGCGTCCACACCGCACGCTCCGCGCTGGCGACAACTGAACACATACGTATCGATGAGTCACGTTTCAACGAAACATTTCTACATTTCTTACTGACTGACTTACTTTACTGTCTGACTTATTCAAAAATCTATTTTTTTCTCTAAAAACCAATAACTTCCAAATAAGTCCGGGGACCATTCGATACGCGTTCGATACCACAGTTAGACCTCAAGGTTCTCGTTGATAACTACGGAGTATAATACATTTTTATTACAATCCCTGACATTGAATTAGTGGTTTGTGTGGACTATGCGAATGAAATGATTAGCTGATAACATTTTGGCCCTCAGTCAAAAGGTAGATGATATTTTGTTCACTTTACAAAACTGGTTTATGGCCAATCAGCTGATTTCAATGTAGACAAAACACAGACTATGTTATTTAAGTCTACTGCCAGAGAGCGATCAGTTAAGGTCTGTTCTAGGTAGTCTGTAGTCATTAAAAGTACCACTTCAGTGACATTTTTGGATGTTCATATTATTAGATGAATATTTAAATTTTGCCTGTTGGAAATTTGAGTTGGATTGGAAGGGATAGGAAGCTCCGATGCAATGGAGCTTCCTATCCCTTCCAATTGTTGAATTGGAAGGGATAGGAAACTCCATTGCATCTTTGCCTATGCTCTGCGTACCCTAAAGGATGAAGTTGGTATCAAGCATTTAAAAACTGTATATTTGTACGCTTTGGTCGAGTCAACGTTCCGATACAGTATCCAATTTTTTTAACTTTTTTATTCTACGACGGGTAATTACTTGGCCTTCATCTCACCGCGTTACCTGGTTATGGGGAATAGTTATGACTATAACATTCAGAAGGCTTTTATACTACAGAAAAGGAGTTTACGAACAATCGTCAGAATATCCCAGAGAGATTCATGCAGTTTTATGCCTGTACATTGTACATTGTAGGAGAAAGAGTCTGATCACGAAAACGACACTTATTTGTTGGAACTATCAATACATTGTTGATCAGTTGACTTCTTGTAGCTTTTAGTTTTAATGATTTATTTAAAGTATTTATTTTAGTTAGGTATATAAATGTGTGTTTTATTTTTCTTATAAATTTATTTATTATGATTGTGTATCTTTTGTGTAATTTTTTAATTGTTTTTTATCATAAATATTGTAATCCTAATTATTATTATTTGTTGTGACATTCCCCATAATATCTACTATATTATATGTATATTAATGTTTAATATATTTTAATACTTATACTATATTTTTATCAAATAAACACTAACACATTGAACGAAACATATTAAATATTATAATGTTTAATATGTTTCCCATATTAAATATATAAATATAAAGTAATATAAATATATATATATATATATTTAATACGTTTTCCGAATAAAATAACATAAAATAAATTTCTTTGGAGTAACTAATCTTGAAATATAAGTTTAGCTAACCAAAGGGGGCAAAAATTTAACCGTAACTTGTTTAGCACGTCTGCCGATGTTAGTACAATATTAAGAAGAACAAATAGGTGTCTCATGTTTTAAATTTCATTAAAATCAAATAATCCGTTGGAGAGTTTTGCCGTAAAAAACATTGCCAAATACATACAGATTAGAGACATTATAAGTCGGAGGACTCACTCGCTTCCCTCACTCGATCGATATGACGGGTTACGTTTTTGTTACTTACTCGTACCGTTAGCCGTCAGTTCAATCAATCATTACAAAATACTTTTTTGCAATACTGTGACAGACAGACTGAATACACCAATAATATCAAGGTATTTGGTGCGGCAAAGAGGTAGGTCGAAAGCCTTTCGATTACAATCGTGGAGGCTAGAGCGGAGCACGTAGTAAATCTATTTCCGGGTGGTTTGGTCTGAATGTAAAAATGTACTCATCTACATAACGTACTGTTACAACCCTAGTATTTGCTGACCTCGCGCTGAGCATGCAATCAGTCTCACTCACACTACTAATTTTATATAAATGTATTTTAGCAAGCCAGCAGTATTTTTACTTTATAAACCCACGATTTTGGGTAATCGGCTCAGTCAGTTCTTAGAAGGTTACTCTGCCTCTCCCCAGCTACGGACCTGGTTTATGCCCGTCCTGCATCAGAGCTCCAGAGTATTCCGAATAAGAAGTCCCGCGCGCGATATTTAAAACCCGTTGATCCAACAAAGATCAAAGTGAAAAGTGTAAAAGCAAAGTTATGTTAGTTTAAAAAGTTCATGTTAAAGTGATAATAAATCTGTGTCCCAATAAATCTTGTTTTTTTTGACAAGTCAGGGATCCAGTCTAACAGTACGTACTTCAAAAATAAATTTTCCCGAAATGATTGATTTTCTATAGGTCTTCCTTCATTGTTAAATGACGGAAAATCACTTCGACTTGGAAGAAGCCGGGACGCTGTGGCCTCTTACTTGCGAAAAAAAAATCTTAGCTTTATCTTGTTTCGCTATCTCTTTTTCTTTCACGGAAATGTATACCTTCAACTCCCACTCTTTGATGGTCTTTTGAACGTAGTGAAAAATCATAAGTCTATGTTCCAGACTGTAATCTATCTCTGTGCTTAATTTTATCCAGATCCGTTCGGTAGTTTTTGCGTGAAAGAGTAACAAACATCAATCCATCCATCCCTTACAAACTACTCGCATACATCGCCCTCGAAATAGCTCTCTATTCAACGATATATATACTCCTTGGTGTGCGATGAAAAGTGTTTTACTGGCCACTTATGACTTTGTAATGATACTTGAAAAACAATACATTCTCGTCACCTCGTTATTCCAGTATTTTTACAGATTGAGTAATACATAATTTAATTATGTTGTGCGTTAAAATGGATAATAGTACCTTAAAATTTATAGAGAATCAAAAAGGGAAACCTACTTTGGTGGGCGATGGGCATAGGTACAACTTTTCTAACACCAATTAATCTGGGACTAGTATGTGGAGGTGCATCAATCGAAGTGAGTGTTCGGCATCGGTCACACTAAATGCTGAAAAAACTATTATAATAAGGAAAAGTAATCACCATGTCAGTCGCATTTTAACCAAAATCAAGTAACCAAGTTATGTGAATGATGGAGCGACTCGACCAGCCAGCAAGGGTAACTCTTGTTGTTGAGTTGAGTTATCTGAATGATGGAGCGACTCAACCAGCCAGCAAGGGTAACTCTTGTTGTTGAGTTGAGTTATCTGAATGATGGAGCGACTCAACCAGCCAGCAAGGGTAACTCTTGTTGTTGAGTTGAGTTATCTGAATGATGGAGCGACTCATCCAGCCAGCAAGGGTAACTCTTGTTGTTGAGTTGAGTTATCTGAATGATGGAGTGACTCAACCAGCCAGCAAGGGTAACTCTTGTTGTTGAGTTGAGTTATCTGAATGATGGAGCGACTCATCCAGCCAGCAAGGGTAACTCTTGTTGTTGAGTTGAGTTATCTGAATGATGGAGCGACTCATCCAGCCAGCAAGGGTAACTCTTGTTGTTGAGTTGAGTTATGTGAATGATGGAGCGACTCGACCAACCAGCAAGGGTAACTCTTGTTGTTGAGTTGAGTTATCTGAATTATGGAGCGACTCGACCAGCCAGCAAGGGTAATTCTTTTTTTTGAGTTGAGTTATGTGAATGATGGAGCGACTCGACCAACCGGCAAGGGTAACTCTTGTTGTTGAGTTGAGTTATCTGAATTATGGAGCGACTCAACCAGCCAGCAAGGGTAATTCTTTTTGTTGAGTTGAGTCGCTGGTGACTAGATCTTAGGCATTGTTAGTAGGTTCTGGTGACTAGATATTATGAGAACGTAAAGAGAATCAGCCTCTTCATCTCTGGAATAGGATTGTTCTTAATGACAATCCCAAATTACTTTGTTTTGATTACTTTTAACTTTCGTCTATTTGGTCCAAGATGGGATTTTGTAGAAATAATAATTTAATAACTTCATAAAAATGTTTCATGGCAATATTTCTACAAAAAGGCCCTCAGATAACATATTCATCTAGTAATAATAGTGACAAGTTTCGTTCACAGACTTCTACGTACGTTCTACGTATTCAGTTAGAGTCGGGGGAACGCATTGTAGATGTATCGCACACGTGTCGCACACGTGTCGCAGACGTATCGCTACCACATCGCAGCTATCAACGATACTCGAGTCTCAGACAGTGAGACAAGCAGTCGATATATATCACGATTCTATAGTTGGTGTGTTTACTTTGGTATGTACGGTAGGTACCTACGTTTGTATGGTAGGTACTCGTAGTAGATACCTACCTACTCTACAGAAAGGTACCTACTGGCAATACATGCACAGGATATTATATACCTACCTATTGTGAGTAACGCTCTCCGTATCTATATCATACGATTCACTTATCACTTATCACTTCGGTCAGACTACGACAAAAAGAAAGTACTTACGTAAATAGCAGCTGATAACACGTAGTGACCCTTTACAGGCTTTATACTAAATAATAATAATAGAAATTTGAATTGAATTGAATTGAATTGAATTGAATTGACTACATAGATACAAAGATAGAAGGTAAATCTTGAAAAAAAAAATTGTGCTCTTATCACTAGATATATTGAATAATGTCAAAAATGTGAATAATTTATAATAAGGCAATGTTAAGACAGCGTATAGCGTAGCTAAGGTACAGTCAAAGGGGGCTATCATGCCGACAGGGCTCTTAATAGAGCCTCATTTACACCGTACAAGACTAACTAGAGCCCCATTTACACCGTGCAAGTCTTACACTAACGAGCAAGTATCAAGTCATGACATAATTATTTATAATGTGTCTGAACGTGCTCGTCAAACTTGCATGTACGTGTCACTTATAAATGAGGCAACGGCGGCGGCGACGGCGGCGACACCCTAACTCACTCGATTATTGTAAATATTAGTATGTAGGTACCTACCTAAGCTTATCGGCGGACGCAGGCCGCAAGCATACTCATCATCATCATCAGCGAACATGGTTGAATGCATACAGACAAACGTAATTAGGTACTAGGTAGGTGCTGCGGCGAGCTGAGAGAAGGAGCTACGAACGAAGATAGCGAACTAACGAACCAACGCGCTGCACCAATGTCAAGATAATAACATCAGACCAGTTTTGAGCAAGTGTGAAGCTAAGCTCGAGAATATCTTATGAATACTTATAAATGTTATATGTTCTTACAGTTTAATGAGATCGTTACATTTAGTAATCAAGTAGGTACAGACAAATCACAGCCATAAATAAATCTAATTGTAAAGATACGGGAAGTCAGCTCTGATAGCTAAACTAAATCAAGTGTGCACTCCATTAAACCATTCATAAAATAATGCGATTAAAGCAATTATACTAATACATTTCCTGGATTTTGTAGGGACAGGGTCTATCATTAATTAATTCATATTTCCAAGTAGATTTTGGCACAGTGTTATAAATGTAATGTAGGTAATCGGTACGTTATGACATTTCGTGGTGACATTATATATACAAACAAAATTGCAGTTTAAGGTTTAAAAACAATAACACAACCTAGGAAATAAAATGTAAAGACCATCCTCACACGGAGCACCTACGTACTTACGTAGGTACGGTAGGTACAGGCTACGTACTTACGTAGGTACAGGCTACGTACTTACGTAGGTACGGTAGGTACAGGCTACGTACTTACGTAGGTACGGTAGGTACAGGCTAGGTACGGTAGGTACAGGCTACGTACTTACGTAGGTACGGTAGGTACAGGCTACGTACTTACGTAGGTACGGTAGGTACAGGCTACGTACTTACGTAGGTACGGTAGGTACAGGCTACGTACTTACGTAGGTACGGTAGGTACAGGCTACGTACTTACGTAGGTACGGTAGGTACAGGCTACGTACTTACGTAGGTACGGTAGCTACAGGCTACGTACTTTAAGTAGGTACGGTAGGTACAGGCTACGTACTTTAAGTAGGTAGGTACCTAGGTACTCGTGTAGTATGTAGGTAGGTATGTTGGTAGGCGAAATACAATTAGTACATAATCTCTGTGTGCAATGTGTATCTACATGATCACTATTCATAACTAGCTGACAGTTTGTGTTACTGTGCCATGTGTCCATGTGAGGAGTTCCTGTGCCTTGTGTCCATGTGAGGAGTTACTGTGCCTTGTGTCCATGTGAGGAGTTAATGTGCCTTGTGTCCATGTGAGGAGTTACTGTGCCTTGTGTCCATGTGAGGAGGCTTTAACTACTATGTGGTAGCTGCGTACGTAGGTACAACAATATACAGTACAACAGTTTACAGTACAACAGTTTACAGTACAGCAGTTTACAGTACAACAGTTTACAGTGCAATAGGCAGAAATCAGTCTCAAGAAACGTGCAAGACATTGAATCTTGCGTTACGTTGAAATGTATTCACAGGTAGGTCACAGGTAGGTAGGTAGGTAGGTACCTATACATGTTATGCAATAGCAAGTTGATGTAGCTGTGTCGCAGCGGAGACAGAACGATCACAACTCACATCGAGTGAGGGTTCAGTGTGTTTCATGAAATGTAGGGTTCCCGAACCGCACCACTCGGCTTTGAGCTGGCGCAACGAACAGTTTGGTCCATCTTTGTTTGAAACACGACAGAGATCGTGTTCACATGCGCGACATGGCGACGTAGCGGCCGTCGGCCAACAGCCCGCGCGTGTCCCTTGCACCCCCTCCGCCGCCGCCCGCTGAGCTCAGCGAGGGCTCCTCCACGATCTGCTCCAGCGAGCACTCGCCGTTGCCGCCGAGCGCCAGTGCGTTGAGAAACCCGTGAGCGCGAGGGGAGTGCGGGGAGCGCGGGGAGCCCGGCGCCCCCCCGCCGTCCCCTTCGCGCTCCCCCCGCGCTCGCCTCGCGTGTCTCGTCTGCAGGCCGCCGGTCTCCGCGTCCCTCTCTAGCCGGTGTCCGGAGCGCGACCGCGTCAGCTGGCGCTGCACATACTCCTCGAGCGCGTCCTCCTCGCTCTTCGTGAGGTACTTGTGGAGCGCGACCAGGAACACGCCGATCGCAAGCGCGAACAGACCCGAGCACACGAGCTCGTTGAACCAGCTGACGGAGCCCACGTTGCTCCAGGAGGTGAGGTCGTCCGGCAGCCAGCCGGAGCCGACGAGGAACAGACCCAGCACCAGGAACACGACGCCCAGATGCAGCATGCCTACCGAGCTGACGACCTCGTTGTCCCCGGGCGCGGCGCGGCGCGGCCTGCGATGCTCCAGCGAGCCGCTCGAGCAGTGCGGCGAGGTGACGCCGCTCTCGGAGCTGTGCAGCGAGCAGCGCCGCTCGCGTGCGCGCTGCTGCTCGGCGCGGCGCCGGCGCTCGCGGCGGATGGCGAGCGCCGAGTGCAGCCCCACCGCGTGCATCCTGCAAGCAGCGGCGCGGGTCAGTCGGGGCCGCGCCGCGCCGAGCCCTCGCACACACTCACCCACTCTCTCTCTCCCCCCCTCTCTCTCTCTCTCTCACACACACACACACACACACACACACACACATACACCTCGTCTGGGGCGCAACGTGTGGAGGAGCTCGTTCACTTTTGCGATCGCTTACGTTACGGTAGTCACATAGTTAATCAACGATCGCTTACGTTACGGTGTCACATAGTTAATCAACGATCGCTGACGTTACGGTAGTCTCATAGTTAATCAACGATCGAGCTTCAGTCTGTCAGGTTAAAAACACCTGTCTCTAACTCAAACGTTCCATGCTTTGGTTGTAATAAACGAGTACGTTTTATAATAACCCAGTTTAGTTAGGGTTGTATGTATGTATGTATATTTTATGGAAATGTTTGTCACGGCAAAACTCTTGGGTGGGTTATCCGATTTTAGTATAATTTGAAGTATAACATAAACATAGTTATAGAGTTGTCGGGATAGGTTTTTGGTAACTGGATTAGTTTATCAGATATTAGCGTGTAAAGAACTACAATATGTCGCCCATATATTTTGAAGGGTTGATCCGATCAATATAAATTTTAAAATTAAAAAAGATTGATTACACTTATTCCAATAAATCGGTAATACGTTTTTTCAACCAGGGTAGTTATTGAAAGTATGGATGTCAAGTAAGAAATATAATTTCAAAGAGCATTTGTGCAGTCTAGCATAATTTTATTCAAAAAAGTTATTTGACTTTTAATAGAAGTGTTTTTTTGTCACATGGCGCAATAGGGTTGAACGCTTGGTATGTCTTGAAGGATTAAATGTTAAAGGGGTGGACTTCACAATTCACTATTTGTTTATTTATTTACTACAACTACTCTTGTATGGACAGTAAAGGTTGTGACATGTCATGTGACGGGTTGACAGTGTTTAGACATCAGATTTCAAAACAATGGTTTGCAAAGGTTTTGACGATTACCAGCTGGCTTACCCTTGGACACGATTCCGATCGATCGGTATTGAATCGGTATTCAATTTGTGACATTTCTTACTCTTAACGCTCTTCAATGCGAACCTAGCGCCAAATTGATTTCATATTGTGTGGATATTGAATGAACTAATAGCGATTGGAATTGAATTATCCAATCATTGGCATTATTATTTGTGGCGGCACGGAGCCGCCATAAATATGGAGCAGTCAAAACAACAATTTTTATATTGAATTTGTTTGAAAATATATTTGGATTGATGTTTTAAACTATTTGTAATCACTGTGTCAGTACAACCCCAAATTTTGAAATGTATTAACACAATCATAATCCAACATTAGCACAATTCCAATTTCAATCCAATGCTGTCAAAATGTTTTTCAAGAGGCAATTAGTCAATATTGTTAGAGTATTGGATTGCGATTGATGTTGAGTTGTAATTGTTATTGGGTTCGAGGGTAAGCTTGCAGGACTTGCAGGTCTTGCAAGATAGTGACGTGAGTGTATTCGGCTTCAGATATAAATTAAAACTTGTTTATTTATTTATCGTCTTTTGCTCAATCAGGTTGCCAAGTCAACGGTGTCAATAACTTTCATAATGTCATGCAAATGAGAGGGAAATGATAGGGAAATGATAGGGAAATGATAGGGAAATGATAGGGAAATGATAGGGAAATGAGAGGGAAATGAGAGCGCAAGCGCAAGTGCATCAACAGGCCATTAACGCAAGAAATCCAAAGTGTTAGGTTATACCATACCTACTCACCACGCTTGGCAGACAGAACAATCCAAAGTGTTAGGTTATACCATACCTACTCACCACGCTTGGCAGACAGAACAATCCAAAGTGTTAGGTTATACCATACCTACTCACCACGCTTGGCAGACAGAACAATCCAAAGTGTTAGGTTATACCATACCTACTCACCACGCTTGGCAGACAGAACAATCCAAAGTGTTAGGTTATACCATACCTACTCACCACGCTTGGCAGACAGAACAATCACCTTTGAGGTCTAGTTTTTTTCGTTTACTCCCACCTGTTCTGTTGAGTAGTTCTGTTGACAAAACTACTGGGATTTTTTATCCCATTAGTTCTGTGACTTAAAGGACTATGCTTTACACCTGACTTTTATCTCTACTATTCCCACCTGTTTTGTTGAGTAATTCTGTTGACAGAACTACTGGTAATTTCCCCGCATTAGTTCTGTCTAATTTAAAAAACTTTACCAACCTATGTACATATTGGCAATAAATAAAATGAAATGAAACAAAAAGATAAATTTTACCTTAATTTCTCTAAAAACAAAGGTATGTCTATGTTACCGTTAATCAAATGCATTTGGTACACTCTAATCATAGCATCGTTTACAATCTGTTTATTTGCCCTTCGTTTAACTGATTTCAATTGGCAGGCTTTAACAGAAGAAAACGCTGCATCTTCTTCTCTGTTTTTCAGGAACTGGAAAATAGTTGCTGGCCTGGTTTTGAATGTGCCGTTAATGGCGCGATGCCAGCCTTCAACAACATTAGTTGTTCGATGGCGCCGACCAAAGGCAGTCCATGACTTGATGCGTTTGGGGTTCATCCAGAAACTCATATACTTTATAAATTTATCCAAGTCGCACCTTTCGCTAAAATCCATCACTTAGGATTTTACATACTCCCATCCTTCCGTAATACGATCTTCGGGCAATAGTGGAAGAACGCTGCACAAACTTACGATTCTTCTCTTGCGTTTGTTTTTAATGCCCAGTTGCTTTGATTTTCTCCACAGTTTGTTTGAGAAATGACAGTAACAGCCCTGATGCTCGGCATTAGGGAAAACATCATGGCTTGAATGGCGGCTTCCTCGAAATCGGTGATGAAAATGGAAGGATTCCAATCAGGAATCTGTGATTTTATTAGACTGAATAGTGTGATATAGGTTGTTTTTCTTTTGTGACTAAGAAGTGCATATATTAGGGGGATCACATTGATAGTATCTTCCTTTTCATCCTAAAATACAAAATAAAAATATAGTGAGTAATAATAAAAAAAACGTAGTGTGAATTTAGGTTCATACCATGACTTGTTAAACAAAGTAATGAGGTACCTCGGAAGTGGTAACAGTTCCACTGCATTTGGTTTTCATTTGAATCACAACAGAACTACTCAACAGAACAAGTGAGAATTGTATTCCCATTTGTTTTGTGGACAGAACTAATGAGAAAAAAAATACCAGTAGTTTTGTCAACAGAACTACTCAACAGAACAGGTGGGAGTAAACGGTTTTTTTGCCCACCCGTGTGGGCAGAGGCAGAGGTTCTGGGTTCGATCCCCAGGGGAGTACAATATTGTGCTTGGATTGGTTGGTGGTAAGACATTCTCCAAGTCCGCTGGGCTAACTTCCATTACCTTACCTAAGTCTATCGCCGTAACGTGTTCCGGCATTTAGGGGTAAGATCGACAGTTCCTCAGACTTTTGAGGATTCCGGCTGAAGTGCGCTTCCACCTTCGTTCTAATCATAGCTTGAGGTCAGGTGAGATGGAGGCCAAGCGCTTCCCCATCTTACAAACAAATTGGTGGTCGCGGTAGAAGTGTTGTTAATATACAGAAGGAAGCTGCTACCTTTTTGGTGATACCACTCGATCAATTTGTACGACATCCGTGGGTTGAAGGGGTACATTTTTAAACCACGACTATCACAGCAAAATGTTTGAGAGCACTTTTTACAAAACATATATCAACCATTTCATATTAGTAAAGGATGTTTTCATTTCATGTTTCAATTCATTAATCGTCGTATGCTTCCTACCCACTATGACGAACGGTCGGTGCTTTGGTGATTAGCTCTCATTCTGGCTTTGCATAGAACGTGGGAGCAGCTCGTCTCCTCGTCTTCCCGTCTCCCCGTCTCCTCGTCTCCTCGTCTCCTCGTCTCCTCGTCTCCCCGTCTCCTCGTCTCCTCGTCTCCTCGTCTCCTCGTCTCCTCGTCTCCTCGTCTCCTCGTCTCCTCGTCTCCCCGTCTCCCCGTCTCCTCGTCTCCTCGTCTCCTCGTCTCCTCGTCTCCTCGTCTCCTCGTCTCCTCGTCTCCTCGTCTCCTCGTCTCCTCGTCTCTTCGTCTCCTCAAGAGCTGGTCGCGACTCCGGACAGGCGATAGATTGGACGTTTCAAAATTATCCTAAAAAAACAGAACTATGAAACGCATTTGGACTTAGACTTGACTTTTACTCCTTGATCAAAGAGAAAAAGTGTGTGCTCAGAGAAAAGTGTGACAAAATTCAACATCACTATCACTTTTTTTGATCACTTTTTTAGTGGAGAGTTAATAGCTTTGTTTTTATGAGATAATCTCCGATGTTAAATACCTAATGCGAACCAGATTCACGAGATCTCATTTGGGGGAAAATTACTGGTTATAAACGACTTTAGAATCTACAATAAATATATAATGATAATCTACAAGTAGGTACTATTCCCAAGTAGTATCCTCGACTTTTTGATGAACCGAAGTACGCCTTTTTATTTTATTTATTGGTATTACCAAACACAGCAACCGAGCAATGTTTCGCGACTGAGTGTGTCACGTGACACGTGAGTCACTCGCGATAGGTTGCAAACGAAGGTGTACAACCTGAATGGTGCACATAACTGAAACAACCCACACACAATCCCAGCTAACCATTAGCATTAGAGTATATTGTCAACACAGAATGATGCGTCATTACGGATTCTGTAATCTGGTTCCCATTACAATAGCATTAGAGTATATTGTCAACACAGAATGATGCGTCATTACGGATTCTGTAATCTGGTTCCCATTACAATAGCATTAGAGTATATTGTCAACACAGAATGATGCGTCATTACGGATTCTGTAATCTGGTTCCCATTACAATAGCATTAGAGTATATTGTCAACACAGAATGATGCGTCATTACGGATTCTGTAATCTGGTTCCCATTACATTAGCATTAGAGTATATTGTCAACACAGAATGATGCGTCATTACGGATTCTGTAATCTGGTTCCCATTACAATAGCATTAGAGTATATTGTCAACACAGAATGATGCGTCATTACGGATTCTGTAATCTGGTTCCCATTACAATAGCATTAGAGTATATTGTCAACACAGAATGATGCGTCATTACGGATTCTGTAATCTGGTTCCCATTACAATAGCATTAGAGTATATTGTCAACACAGAATGATGCGTCATTACGGATTCTGTAATCTGGTTCCCTCTGGTTACAAGCTTCGTTTAGTTTGGGCCTTGATGGCACCGGGTCAAATTAATGTTGTAACAAGTTCACATTAAAGCCTCCTCTCCTCATAGAATACATTTATTTTTAAAGATGAAGAATTATTTTGGAAAAATGCAATTAGTGTCTAGGAAGTATCTATCTAATTTAGGTACGGGAGTTGTGTTCGTGAAGATTTCTAGGTTCCCTGGCAAACCCCGGATAGAGTTTGGAATCGCGGAGAAGAGAGAGAGAGAGAGAGACAAAAGGATTCATTCGTGTCTGACCGTCTTAGGACAGACGCGACGGTCAGAAAGTCTAGTCTAGTATCCGTTGACCTTCGTGAAGTATATTACCATTGAATCTCGAGTAAGTAGTTACACTTAGTCGTAGATTCTAAAGTACCTTTTACGACGTATAATAAAAAAAGGGGTAAATAAGATTGAAATCTGGAAAATGTGTTATAACATGAAATATCATATGAAATTGGGGTTGAGACGTCAGATTACAAAATAAGTTTATTTTTAATGGTATTTTTTATTATAAAGGAGGCAAAAAATTATCATCATGTCTTGTGAGGTAAGAGGACTATTAGGATTCTCACTAAAATTGGTCTATTTATTTATTGTTATTCACTCAATAGGTAAAGGTTTCGATAAAATCCGAGAATTACTTTTGGGGCGTCATGCGAGGGTTTTGTCTGCGCATATTATATTTCAGCAGTACAATATTGTCCACTACAATGTGGAAGCCTTCACCTCACCTGGTAACTAATTGAGATAAGGACGAAGAAAGAGGCGCACTTCACCCAGAATCCTCAACAAACTGAGGAACTGGCTATCTTACCTCTGAATGCCGGAACACAACATTTTTTTTAAGAATTGGTATTATGGCGACAGATTTAGTTAAGATGGTGGTAGCTAGACAAGGACTCAAACAAGATCCTACCACCAACCAAACCAAGCCCAATATATTATACTCCCTATGGGGATCGAACCCGGGACCTCTGGATCTGAAATCGGTGGGTTGAACCACTTCCTCTATAACTGTAAGGTAGGCCACCACATTATCACCAATCCTCCTACCTACCTACTAGGGCAACAGTTTTGAGAGCACTTTTCAAAACGTCATCAACCTTTGTTTCATGTTCGTAAGGATATTACAATTTGCTTTTTAAGTAGGTAATTTTTTGTTATTAATTTATGTAGACAGCTTTTCTACGATTTTATTCCGACTTAAAAAAAAAGGAGGAGGTTATCAATTCGTCGGAATCTATTTTTTATTTTTTATGTATGTTCCCCGATTACTTGAAGACGCCTGGAGCGATTTGGAAAATTGTTATTTATTTTAAAAGGGTTATTTTATATGGGACCACATGTGAAGGGTGGCCAAAATTATTGAAAACAATATTTCATCCAGTTTAACGAAATTGTATCATAGTCTTTATACGTAATTATATTATAAGTATAGATAGATTGGATTTTGATAAATTAAATGAATAATGGTAAAACAAATATTACACAATCTACCATTGAAAATCCAAACGCGTGAAATGTAAACACACTAGAAACTTCTTAATTTTGTTTCTATGCGAAAGCAAAATGTTGATGACGAGTTATGTTCTTAAATTCCTTGGCGATTCCAATACAAACTTTATATTATCTGTAAGTAATTACAAAACGTATGTTAACACGCTCGCTGCGGTATGAGGCTTATAGGCTTTATGCATGAACTCGCAGTCAGTGCGGAGCGCATATACAGCGTTCTCCCTCTGGTGCGAAGACTGTAACTTAAATATTTCTTGATGAGTGATAAAGACAAATATACATTTGAGCTATTCTCTTGAACGGCTACTCATTTGAATATTAAAATTTGTGTAAGGCCTTTAGATCTCATACCGCACTGGAGGATAAAAAGTATCATTCCTTGCGGATACAAGGCCCATAGGCCTTGTGCAAAGCCACACGCCTATGAACCTTATTCGAGCCTCGTCAAGATAAGAAATTTGGAGTATATTGCCAGGAACAGTCGAAATTGATGGTGTCAGAATTTTCTCAACCAAAAAATGTGTACTATAGACGGAAGACAAGAACGCTGGCAAAGCAACACTAGAAATTTTGCGTATGCCTAAGCCTCTTAATCGAATAGGCAATGAGGCCTGCGACCATGCTCTGTCAAATTAAAGTTCAAAATTAAGTTTTCAAAACCGTGGAAAGGGTGTTCTTTATTATGTTTTCTAAGCCTTCCACCAGCTCACTGTGTTTCCACAGTTGACAAAATCGTAAAGCATAAGTAAATTAATGTGTACGTGTACGTACACGTGCACCTTTCACAATGTTTGTCAAACCAAAACAAATGTTGGTCAGCCCTCATGCCACTGGCATTTGCCGGCAACTCGCAAGCGAGCAACAACGTGATCAAGTAAACGATCGCGCTACCCGAACGCGCCGCTATAAATACAACGAGCCGACAGTATGGTACGGTACGGTACCGACCGACGGAGCGGACAGACAAACAAACGATCCCATAGCGACGGCTACGTGTATACGTATGGGACTAGTGGCTCAGTGCGTACAACGTAGTGCCGCGACCTTCATGCAGATGAACCGCTCGATTACATAAAACAAACGAACACAACTCTCTGTACAAAGAGATAACTCTCGCTGGACTGGCAGTACACCGCACAATCAATCAATTCACTAAAATCTGTTCAAGGATTTTATTTTTAAATAGCAGTACCAGTGCAGTGTCACTTGCACATCACATAGGACGCCGTAAATACATATTTACCGTATAAACTCGTATCTCTCCTGCCTACCCCACAGAAAAACAATCATTACGAAACGAAAGATACGATGTAGAGGTACTACGATGTAGAGGTACTACGCTGTAGAGGTTCTACGACGTAGAGGTACTACGCTGTAGAGGTTCTACGACGTAGAGGTACTACGCTGTAGAGGTTCTACGACGTAGAGGCACTACGCTGTAGAGGTACTACGACGTAGAGGTACTACGTGATCCTTCCGTGTACATACACGGAAGGATCACCGGAATGCTACAGTCTTCTGTCTCGGTGTGGAAAACACGTTCGTACACTCTCGTTTCGTGTAGCGAGAGTTACTTTTAGCCCACGTTAATTTAGAAGTTTATATTTGGTTATATTGAAAAGAAGGACTGCCAAGTGAACCTTTCTTCGAGCTTCCATTTTCAATATATTGTGAGAGTTTAGATATGGAGTGACATGTGTTCGCGGCGGTAAATGAAAGCAGAAGCGGGCGCACGCATTTTGTTCACGCTGAATCAGTCGCTGTGTTCTACCTAAGTAATATACAAGGTCCAAACACAACATCGCAGTAATTGAGCCGAGACAATATGAGTGACTCACTCAACGTTATGCGTATACTCTCACACAGGTAAGGGCGTATTTTATAAAGTATTTTTAACCTAAAGAAACAATTGCGTACATTATCTGCAACATAACTTTCTAATTGAAGGTGGCTATCTACTATCAGTCCTAGATTTTTAGCTTCCTTGACATATTCTATTCCTTCTCCGTTTATATTTATGTTAAAATCCATTGTATTAATCGTTTTAAGTTTTGCTTTGGTACCTAATACTATAAACTTAGATTTTTTTGGATTTATAACCAGTGAGTTGATGTCTGACCATTTAGAGACTATGGCCAATTCAGCATTTATCTCATTTACAGCGCTGGCAGCATTCAATAGCATGAATGAGTGCTAGAGCTGTAAGTCATCAGCATACAGATGGAAACGACAGAAAGAGATGTCATTGATGATGTCAGCACTGTACATAATGAAGAAGATTGGACCTCATACTAAGTTCAATCTTCTTCATTATGTATACCTGAGGTACACCCCTGGGCACTGGTTCAACAGAAGAGGGACACCGCTAGGACCCGTCAGTTCAACACATTGGTATCTATTACTAAGGTAACTAGAAAACCTTTGTACAGTTCTCGAATAAAAACCAAAAAATGCTAGCTTAGATAATACTAAAGAGATGTTAATTGAGTCAAATGCTCTTGAGAAATCCAGAAGTACTAGAATACTGCACATGCCTGTATCTTGTGCTTCCAAAAGGTTATCAATAACGTCAAGAAAGTGTTTATTTTTTAAAATGCACCATACCGGGTATCAAATCCGCATCACTTTGTAAGCTTGGATGATCTGTATCGATAAATACCAGTTCCCTTGAATGTTATTGTGCGTAAATATTCATATTCGACACCAAACACTTATGTAAAAAGGCAACTATCACTTTAAGCACAGAACGTTAGTGTCGTGAATTGTCATTAATTAATTTGTATCACTCGGCGGTGCGTTCACCGGCACGCGTGACGTGGGACGTGGTCAAAGGAGGTCCTGAGAGGAGCGAGCCTCTGGAGCATAGCGCAGGTTGAGTGGGTGAAGTGATTCTCAGGGGCGACGAGTGAGCTTTCTGGCGGGAGCTCGTCCCAGAAAACATGCTTGCTTGTATGGTGCTTGAATGCTGCTTTGCACTAAATGTATTTTAGAATGCATTATAGGTATTTATACAACATGACTGTTATGATAAACCAAACTATGGATAAATCGTTTATTTCTTTTTTGCCTTTTGAATATTCGGGATTATGTCGATTATGACATAACACTTTCGGAATTTTGATTATTATAGAATTTGTAATACGTACAAATGATGTTAGGTAAAATGATAGTCGACAAAATAGGTTTCGGAATTTTGACTGTTATGGCCTACCCTAGGCACTAGGTACTATACCTAGGTATCGCTTAGGTAAAGTAAATAATTCATTCTTAGGAAACTGTGTACGATTCTGTAATAAGCTTCCTCAAAGCGCAACCAAACTCTATGCTCTTAAATTCAAATTGTGTATAAAGAATAATCTAATTAAAAGAGCCTACTACAAAATAAGTGACTATATCGACGATAAGAACGCGTGGCCCGATGTTGCTATACCAGTTGACAGTTAAATGGTGATTTCTCAATGTTAAGAAACTGCCCATTAATTAGTTATGTAATAATCAGTGTTTTAAGATAATATTAAGTTTTTAGTTTTATGATGTAGGTAACACTTTTTTTTTTTTTTTTTTGTGATAGTGTACATTTATTCAATAAATTAAACTAACTAAGTACAAAGGAATCAGTCAGATTACCTAAGGACCGTTACAAACGGCCTATAGGTAACTCAACTGTTCCAGACCAGTACCAGACGGAAGCGTGCCCAAGACACTGGCTGCATTGCCACGCTGAATAGCTATGCTAATTCGCTGGCCTAAATAAGAGCCAGCCCTTGGGTCACGTGTAATGTTATTAAATTATTATAAACACTGTACCTAAATGTTATATGGATCATCAAAAAATTAATCAGCCCGAGGTTCTTGCTTTTCTCCTTGTGTGCTGGTCGCGATTCCGAACAGGCGGTAGATTTGACGTTTCAAAATGATCCTAAAAATCTTAATGAATAAAAAAATTTGTTAAAGGTTGTTATGGATGGTAAATTCGGATTATCAATTTTTTGAGAGATAAGAGAGATAATATTACAATCCAGCTGTACCAGTGCTGTATTACTTGCACGTAACATAGGACGCCGAAAAAAAAAGATTTCGATTAAGGGATTTTATGCAGGCTATGGGCCAGCAGCAACTTCCATCCATCTAAGCATAAAACCTGACATCAATACTGAGAGAAACACTGACGTCATCAATACTGAGAGAAACACTGACGTCATCAATACTGAGAGAAACACTGACGTCATCAATACTGAGAGAAACACTGACGTCATCAATACTGAGAGAAACACTGCCGTCATCAATACAGAGAGAAACACTGCCGTCACCAATACTGAGAGAAACACTGACGTCATCAATACTGAGAGAAACACTGCCGTCATCAATACTGAGAGAAACACTGCCGTCATCAATCCCCCACTCACACTCGTTGACACTTGAGAGTTGAGAGATAAGTGCCAGCATACACTCAGATAGGTAGTTTATCAAGATGAGTTCAATCCAACGTACACTTTATACTTGTCTGTGCCTGTGCAAATCTACAGTTCAAGAGTGTGGTACATTAAAAGAAACTGCCTTCCACGGTTGTCATAGAGATACCAACACTGCAATTACTAACTCGCTTGCTTCGCTTTGCCCATGTTCTGCAGTAACACATTATGAATGATATTGATGATGTTTCAAATTTCCTAAGTCGATGCCAGAATATCAGTTTCGTATGATGTAAAGGCTTCTATTGAAATGAGTACGTATACGGCAACGTCCTACACGACCTACACGTTCACACGCAAGAAATCAAAAGTATTAGATTCCAAAAAAGTAGATTTATGGCAACTATGGCACAGTAAATAGCTGTGCCAGGGCAGTTTCTGTACCAGGGCAGTTTCACTGGCACATCAAATAAAACGTCAACTAGCTAGCTCTTCAGAGAGACATACCACCGTAGTTTGATTTCACACACAGACATCGTTAATTTGTAACGCAAGCTTTGGTCACTTTTTTATCTTAGAGTAAAAGGGTCCCTCTGCTAATCGCTCCAGGATGCAATTAGATTCGACCGCGAAGGGATTTTACCAAGAGATAGGCAGCAGCTTGCATCTACCACCATCCATCATCTAGTACCTACCTAAGTTACACCGACACTGTGATCACCGACTCATCTGCCAAGGATAGTGGTAATGCCACTCAAACACCTCATCTCTACGATACTCGGGTTATTGATGGTACTCCAGAACACCTTCAGCACACAAGAGATGAGAGAGGGCATTCGAATCTCATTCAAACTGCTCTATTTATATTTTGTAATTCACTCAATAGGTTTGCCGATCCGATGGTGTTCATTAAATTCAAGAACTACTTTTAGGATGTCATGTAAACAGTTGACTGCGCACTGCAGTTGTCCCACATGTTTGTAAACAGTTGACTGCGCACTGCAGTTGTCCCACATGTTTGTAAACAGTTGACTGCGCACTGCAGTTGTCCCACATGTTTGTAAACAGTTGACTGCGCACTGCAGTTGTCCCACATGTTTGTAAACAGTTGACTGCGCACTGCAGTTGTCCCACATGTTTGGACAATAATGCCCACCATAATGTGGAAAAATCTTCCTCTATAACTGTAAAGTTATAGAGTGTAAGTGTAAGTGTAAGTGTAAGTGTAAGTGTAAGTGTAAGTGTAAGTGTAAGTGTAAGTGTAAGTCCATCAACACCACACTTGGCAGACAGGTTGGTGCGCACAGTTAAAGTTTTTTACACAAAAAAAGCAGCTGCTCTTTTGGTGCAGCCCTTTGGTTGACTTTACGACATCGAGTGAGAGTTTTAAGTCACGACTACTAAGGCAACGGTTTTAAGAGCATTTTTCAAAACGACATCATTCCATGTTAGTAAGGCTAGGGGTGAATTAGTATTTAAGTATTCTATCCGTAATCTAATTCGCATATTACAAGCTTTGCTTGGTTTGGGGCTAGATGACGCTGTGAAAAATTAATGTCCTGTAATATTTATTATTATTATCATTATTACTATGACGTACAGTCGGTGGTTTGGTGCTTTCCTCTCTTTTTGGATTTGCGTAGAATGAGAGTTGGCAACAATAGAGAGCCTCGAACACTCAGGTGAATGAAGAGAGATTAAACGTAAGAAGAAAGTAAGGCGTAATGAAAGCACACTTTTATCGTTTGTTAATTACTTTATATTTGAGATTTAATGTCCGTGGTTAAATAACTAAAACAAACCAGACATCACGAGATCTCAGTATCGGGACGAGCTAATAGTAGGTACTTCATTCTTTATTTCCACAGCGAGGGTTGTATAGCGACGTTCGTTTACTTTGAACCAATTGTCCGATACCCCCTATATACAATAAAATACAATACAATATTCTTTATTGAACACCAAAAGTAAATAAAATTATGAACTAATTAATCTAAAAAAAAAAAAAAGAACCAGGATTATGTTAATATGGATATATAGGCGCACAATAAAATATTTGGAAAAAAAAACTTTAAAAAAAAAAGGTCTTTGTCACCTGGTTACAAGTGGAAGTGGAGGCGCACTTCACCCGGAATCCTCAACAAACTGAGGAACTGGCTATCTTACCTCTCAATGCCGGAACACAACAATTTTATTATTTTTATTATGGCTACAGAATTAGGTAAGATGGTGGTAGCTAGCCAGGCGGACTTACACCAAGTCCTACCACCAACCCCACTAAGCACAATATTGTACTGTACTCCACATGGAGATCGAACCCGGGACCTGCGGATCTGAAATCTGTGGGGTGAACCACTAGACCACAGAGGCGGTTAAAGCCATTCTGTTGCCCGGGGTAGGTGTACCAGCCCCGGGCAACTCGGGGTAGGAGTACCAACCCCGGGCAACTCGGGGTAGGAGTACCAACCCCGGGCAACTCGGAGGAAGGTCAAACTTGGTTCTGAAGCAGGTACCTACCTATCGTCACTATCTCATGATGAAGCGGCGCAGACACCTCGATACTATATATATAACTAATGACTTCATCATGACGTCAGAGCCACTGCTGTTAGTTGATGAGGATGCATTTCTGGGGGGTACGGGATCTGCATTCGAACGAAGAAATGTAGCTTTAGTGGAGTAGCATCATAGCTTTGGAGAGTACGTGGCTCGCCGAGATATTTACTAATAGTACGCCAGGTAAGTGGGACGGGCGATGTCAATAGAACGGTTGGTCAATAATTCGTTTGCTAAATGTTAGTATTAACAACACACATGTACAATCATTCGCAAAATAATTGATAAGTATTGCTGTATCTCCTAGTTAAGTTTGGAATACCGGCACTGTATGAATGTATGTATGTAAAAATGTGGCAATGTTTGTGACGGCATGATTTTCGAACGATTTGTTCAATTTTTATGAAATTTAAAATACAATATTGTGCATGGTTTGGTTTGAGCCCGCCTGGCTAGCTACCGCCATCTTACCTAACTCTGTCGCCATAACAACAATTCTAAAATTGTAGTATTCCTGCATTTAGAGGTAAGTTAGCCTCTTCAGTTCCTCACTTTTTGAGGATTCCGGGTGAAGTGCGCCTGTAACTTCAGCCTTTTCTTAACTTGTAACCAGGTGAGATGAAGGCCAAGCGCATCCTCGTCTTACAATAAAAAAGGTAGGTAGGATCATAAATAGGAGATATAGGATCGGTGCGCGAGGCAGAGAGCCAGGGCAGGGGATGTGCGGGAGAGAGTGCCAGGGGGTGCGCGGGAGATAGCGTCAGGGCAAGGGGTGCGCGGGAGAAAGTAGCTGCGTATTTTAAGTATGTTGCATCAATTTTTTCTTGAAAATATTAAATGTACTAACACAGCTTTTCTAGGATTTTATTATAGGTATAGATAGATGTTAACTTCATAAGTACGATAACCCGTTCAAGTGTAATGTAATGCCACAAACATTGTGATGGAGACATTGTCTCGACATCTACATACATACATTAAGGTGGAGCGTTTATCATTTCTTGTATTATGAATCATTGATCCGTAGCCTAAATACACAAAGTGTAAAATTTCAGCTCAGTAAGACACATGAATAACTGATACATTTAATATTTATTTAAGTTCGTAAAACATTTACCCGTTAGGTAAGGTAATGGGAAGTTGTAGGATCTTCTTTTCATCCGAAATATTGAGATTTTGACTCAAAACTTGGTCTTGCCTTGCTACTAATGAATCAATCTCTAGCTTTTGGCGCACGACCTGATATTAAAGCATAAAGTTACCATCATTACACACCTTTCTATTGCTTGAATGTGGCAAAGAAACTTTTCAATGTCTGCAATGTTACTTTCAAATTAAATCTAGTGTGTAATTTGTATAACAGTTAATTGAATAGTCATTGGAGGGTGTTTCTTGTTGCCTTCGACCAATCTTTAAAATCACTATGATCAGATTCAACAGCTTGAAGTTCTGGAAGCCGGAATTTAAAAAATTGTTATCTTTCTTTCATTTAAAAAAAAACAGTTCCCTATAATGTGATATTGGATTTTCTTTATATAGTATTTAAGATAATTTTATTGACAGAAGAAGACATTTTCATGTCTTCTATAGTCAATAAAATTATCTTATAACCGTAATAAAATCAAGTTTACAAGTTTACAAGATGATTCCGCATTGATATTAAACTAGGTTGGGACGTAAACTTTCATCAGAAAGTAGCTTGTCCCTATTAGTGAAGCCACTAATATATATATTTTGCTGAAGTCGACCATCAACCAGGCGTTCTGGTTGACCTAGGTGTTTGCTAGCTCGGGCTTCGTAAGACCGTGTTATCAGAAATGGCGGAGTATTTTTCTGTCCTAATGAAGTCGGGCAATTACACGGTAATAGCATCAAAAGCCTCTACTTTGATATAGTGACATCTGGCCGGTAGATTCAAGTTCAGACAATTGTTGAGCATTTTCCCTTTACTGCCAGAAAAATATAGAATATGGCCTATTCCGGTACCGTCGACCTAAGAACAAATGGTGAAGAGTTAACTTATTTGCATATAGTAAGCACACAAACAGAAGAATATTTTTAAATGTTTTTCTGCTAAAACAATGACCCCATTTCATGATGTGGGAATACAAGACTTATTCCATGTAGTTTTGATGTCCGTAGCAATAAGTTCACACAACTTATATTCAGAACTTCACAGAAACACCCTGCCGACGTCAACACATGTAAGCTGTCAATGAGATGCCAGCTTGTCATGTGAACTTGTGTACCGGAGCCGGCGAATAGTTTAGGGAAAAGTGGCGCTCCTTGCTATACTCCTTTTGATATTTTTATATCAGATTGTTCTCGTTCTTGTGTATTTAATACTATATTCGAACAACAGAAGCGGTCTATACCTAGTGTTTTCACCAGTTTTCAGAATAGTGTTGAATAAATTATTTAAATGGGGTATTAATGTAATGTTTCCTACTTTAAGGGCTTCTGTTGTAATCCCGTCATGGCCTGGTTATCTATTGTACTTCATTTGTGTGAGGAGAGACCGAGTGGACTCCATGCCTGTTAACGGAGGAATGCTATCAATTCAAATTATTTTCCATCAATTTATTGAGTTAAAAATAATTATTTAATTCTTACATTTCCTCTGAATTAGATTTTGACCTATTGGGTCTAATTTTGATTCATATTCAAACATGCATTTTATTTATTTTACATCAATTTGTTTTGTACCTAACTAATGAAAGTGCAACGCCCTGACGGAGCAATGTGCATACGTTCACTTTAAATGTGCATACTTTCACTTTAAGGGCAATGTGCATACTTTCACTTTAAGGGCAATGTGCATACTTTCACTTTGAGGGCAATGTGCATACTTTCACTTTAAATGTGCATACTTTCACTTTAAGTGCAATGTGCATACTTTTACCTTAAGTTCAATGTGCATACGTTCACTTTAAATGTGCATACTTTCACTTTAAGTACAATGTGAACTTTTACTTTAAGGGCAATGTGCAAGCTTTCATTTAAGCTTCCTTGCATACAAACTTTTGCAAGTAATATAAGCAAGACATTATGCATATTTATATTTGCACCATCTCTGTGGTGTAGTGGTTTGGCCGCCGGTGTCAAATCCAGAGGTCCCGGGTTCGATCCCCAGGGGGAGTACAATATTATGCTTGGTTTGGTTGGTGGTAGGACTTTGTTAAAGTCCGCCTGGCTAGCTACCACCATCTTACCTTATTTAATCGCCATAACAACAATTCTAGAATTGTTGTGTTCCGATATGGTCATACCGCGCGGGGCTCCGGCTGTTTGTAATGTATCTCTCGCGGCACTCCACTCAGGCCCTCCACTCGACTCCTCGATGAGTGACCCTCGTTGACGTTCGCAGCGAGGAGAGCTCCTCCTCCCACCCCTCCCTCCCCCGCTGACCCTCCGACCCCCGACGCAACAGTGTCCATCTCGGGACATATCTGCCTATTTGTGTGGAAGGACACACGTACGGTAGATACGTAAGTAAGTAGGTAGATAGGTAGATATAGGTATGTACTCTATAGCGTAGCAGTATTTGTTGCGATTGCGACCGCAGCACGTTCGACCCGAGGTATAATTGTGTGTTTTGCCTAATTCAAGTAACCGATTCCGGAAACAGGACGTGGGTGGATTCAGATGCAGCTGCCAATAATTCACGGATAAATTGTAAATTGTGAAACGAAACTCCGGACGCATTGTTTATAATGCTCGGAGCTGGGCGCGGACGCGGGAGGGGTGAGGGGGCGGATTGGGGGGGGAGGGGGGGGCGCACCGGCCGAGTGGAGCCCGCAGAGCTACCTCGCTATTATTGATGAACTAACGTTCGGTTGGGAAACTGATACACGACCGCGAATACAAACAAAACAAAACGCTAAGCCCTAAGCAGTACAGAACGTCGCCGCCGCCGCCGCCGCCGCCGCCGCCGTAGGTCGGAGGGTCGGAGCGGCTCGGGACAACGCGACGTAGCTTGTCGGAGGAAGCTCGATAAGATGGATGTCGGGAGTCGCGGCGTGGCTGTAGGCACGGCCCCGCGCAACACGGTGCACCAAGGAGCCAGCTCTACCGAACCTTGCGACTCACGGGGTATTCGTCACTTCTTAGTGTTGCATTTCTAGTTCTAAACAAGCACGGCAACCGGACCTGCCGATACATAGTAGACACCGCCTGAGACGTGGGACCTTCCGCGGAAAACGTATGTCTCACCTGATGCGTTCAGTTACTGAGCACGGATGTCGCGCGGCAGCATCGCTCCGGGCGGCGACGAGCGTGTGGCCGAGAGAGCGGAGCGTCGAGCGGCGAGCGTAGAGCGTGGACCGTAGAGCGTAGAGCGTGGGCGGACGCGGGTCGGGTGTGCGCGGCCGAGGTGCGGCCCGGACTGACGCCGCCCGCCTCGCCCGACGCCCAGCGTCCGACACAACCGGCGCGGCGCGCTATCGACCGGCGCCGTCACCCGCCGCCCGTCACCCGCCGACCGTCACCCGTCGACAACAGGTGAACACGCGGGGTATTCGCAGCCTCTCCTGAAGACAGTACACTCGCCGATTTATTTTATCAACCGTTGACTTATCAATTTCACTTTATAGCGGAGAACAAACAATTGTTGTCGGAACTTTAATATCGAAATTACATAAAAACAAAACAAAACCTATCGACCATTCAGATGTTTTCACATGTATTATAAAAACGTGTAAACACTTGCTGGAACACAAACAGTACGAACTAGTAGCTAATCTGAACTGAGACCTCGACGACTGGTTTGTGTTAGGATTTTAATCACGGAGTGTGTGTCGCAAAATGTGGGCTACGATGTGGTGTAATGAAGGCACCACTAACATCTTTTTTTTTTGTACGACGGGGAAGCTCTTGGCCTTCATCTCACCTGGTAACAAGTTGAGATAAGGCCGAAGGTGGACGCGCACTTCACCTGGAATCCTCAACGAACTGAGGAACTGGCTATCTTACCTATAAATGCCGGAACACAACAATTTTAGAAATGTTGTTATGGCGACATAATTAGGTAGAATGGTGGTAGCTAGCCAGGCGGGCTTAAACAAAGTCCTACCACCAACCAAACCAAGCACAATGTATTGTACTCCCCGTGGAGATCGAACCCGGGACCTCTGGATCTGAAATCGGTATAATCTTGTGAAGAAATAAATCCTTAGTGTGTCTTTCAAATTTAATTCAATACCGTTGATAAATAACACTACAGCAAACTTCCCCCCGATCAAAAATCGCATTCGACAAACAAAATGTAATAAATAAAGGAACATGTGAGCAAATTTTCATCAAAATCGGTTGAAAAATGCGACCTGTTGACGAGAACAAACCGACAGACAGGGGACAAAAGCATTTTTGGCCAGTCTCGAAACATAGACGCTTCGCTCGCTCGGTCAATTAAGCCGAGTTAGTATTAAGTCTCTCGTTGTCTTATACCACCGAAACTCTGTAACGGGGTCGGCGTCGGCGGGTGGCACTATGCAATCTATCTTTACAAATAATAAAACTGTACCGAGGCAAAATCTGTACGTACTGTAAGTAGGGTGTTATATCTACGCCATGATGGGAACTAAAATAAATACAGATGACCTAAGCAAATGTCACAAACCGGTCCATTGTGTGGTGCACTTTATTATACTGGTTGTTTTATTTAAAGCTAAACTACTGCACCGATTTTGATTTAATGTATATGTATATGAATACATATGTATGAGACTAATCTGGATTCAAATCATTTCAATCAAAAACATTTTTTTTAATCGGTTGAGAAATGACGTAGTTCTGAGGTAACAAACATTAACAAAAAAAAAACATACAACCTAAAATTGAATTATAGGAACGACGCCAGGGGTTCCCAAAAAAAACCGATTTATCCCAGTAAATTTAATTAAAGAAAACTTATAAAACATTAATAATCTAATTACGACTAAAAGTACATTCGAGCTCGAAGCGGGAGCTAGAAGTGAATCATGTTGCCGATGGCCGCGCCTCGTGTCTCGAGTCAGCATTCTCACGTTCGGATTCCGTAATTGCGCAATCGTCCAGTTAGCTTATTACATAGAGGTGATAGGTATAACACCTCCCCCTTCAGATCAACGACTATTTTTGAAAAATGGGAGAAAATGTCGTTGGCTTGCTCTTATTATCTGGTTCTGCATAGGTTGGTGTCTGAGCTAGTTCTATATCCGTTCTTTCATTCTTTTTCATATGTTGTAGGTAATATCTTCGACTTAGTATGACGGTGATGAGTACAAGTGCACCGGATATCGTAGTGTAGAAGGGTATGGTCGTATGGTAGATCGTTGGGGATTGATCCATCTGTATGGGCTCTTGTTGGTGGATCTTATCTTGAATATCATGTAACTTTTTCAGATTTACTGAGTTAACTTTTAGAGTGATGGCTGCAGGTGCTTCGTTTAGTTGAACAGGGATTTTGGTTATCTTCATGGGCTGTCCTTGGATGTGGTCGTTGACGTTGACGATAGTGAATTCGTTGGTGCGCAGCTTACAGTTGTGGGGTATCGTTGCTAGGTAGCTGCCGGTGAGGGTGCTAGATTCATCTCGTCCGCAGGTAAGGTGAACTTGAGTTGGTTGTGGGAACACGACGGCGTAGTGGCGGTCATCCAGTTTCTCCATCGCTGGTTTCGTCAGGCTGATGGTGGTCATTTCACAGGGTTTATTTTCAGTTATCTCGCCTTCGATGATGTTGCAGATGCAATCCGGTTGAGGTTTCAGTTGGTGATTCAGTTGCTCTTTACATATGTACCTTGTACCTGACTTCGGGCATTCAGCCTCTATGTACACGTGAATGTTACCAGTGATTGCTAGGAATGGGAAAGGTGGGATGATAGCCTGCCTATTTTTATTCGGTACGATAACTAACCTATATAAAGTATAACTAAATGGAGAGACTACGGGAAATTTAAAAGCAAAAACTAATTGATTTCCGTTAAAATAAGATGCTGGTATGATAACGTTGTAATACTCTCTAAGTTCTAAATCTAATAACTGATCTTTACTATAAAAAGATTTCAGTTTATCTAACATACCTTTCATAACGTTTATACCTATCATAGAATGATGAGTGCGCGAGGCACTACAAAAAGCTAGCGCATTTTCTAACCTACTTATTTCGCTTACCAAAGCACGTACGTTGTTGCTAGTTATTGACAATATTTGAGCGAATTTCGCAATTTTAATAAACTCGTGTCTTGGAAATGAATCGGGGTCAAGTAGCATCAGCAAAGTTTTATTAATTGCAACTTGATTTTCTACAATTTTAGTGATAATGTTATTTTGTTCATCCATCCAATCTTTGCTAAGATTGATATGATGATTTTGTTCGATAATTATTTTATCTTGATTTTTTCTTAGAACAGAAAGGGCATCGTTATACTTTACAGCATCTGTATAGTCTAGATTCCCAGTAATGCTCTTAATAACTGATCCAAGGCTATCCACTAAACCTCTTCTAAAACGAGTTGGCTCTAGGGTTTTTAATTGAAGCAAAGCGTTATCTAACTCGCTATTTAAGTGTTCTATCTGAGATTCATAGATAGCGTAGGTATTATTATCAACTTTACTTTTTATTTGCATTAGTTGCGATCTTACAAAGCTGATATTAGAGTCTATTTCTTTGAGGTCTATGTACTGTAAAAATGTATGATAATGAGTGGTTAGTCGCATGGGTCCTAGTTTAAATGGTAAGATTCCTGGTCCATCTCCGAGTCCTTCAAGTTTTATCTCTTGCCCCTGTGTCAGGCTGAGAACTAGTGCCACGATCCTGAAACAATTTCGCGGTCTTAGGGACTCGTTTGAGTCTATTTTTTGCAATAGGACCTTTTTTCCTGGATGTATAAATGTGAATAGGTAAGTCCGCTAATACAGTATCCTGTGTGTATCTAGGCGCGAGTTTAGATCTACTAGCGCAAGGATTACTGATAAAAATCTGTTGATCAGGCTGGTATTCCGCTTCAGATTCGCGGGATTTATTTCGTTGTTCAATGATCGCGGTCCTATATGCGAGAGATGTCTCGTTTATGAGGTCATAAACTTGTTTCATCTGTTCTCTATGTGTCTGTGTATACTGCTGTAGTAGATGTCCTGTAATGTCGATGTCAGTGGGATCGCGTGGGTCGGTATGTCCTAGTATGAGGTCATAGGGCTTACACTTAGTGAAACTATGTACTGAGCTATTATACGCGATCAAAGCGTAGGGCATTAAATTGATAACAGGCTGATCTTTTTGCTTTAACTTTAGGATGCGAAGATGTTCAAGTAGAGTCGAGTGAAAACGTTCTATGTTCCCATTAGCGTTAGGTGAATGTGCCAGGGTCCGATGATGGATTATCTTATGGACCTTACAAAACTCTGAAAACATCTGGTTACTAAATTCAGTGCCTTGATCGGTGATGATGGTGAGCGGTAACCCGTGGTGCGTGCTAAATGTTAATAAAGCTTGGATTACACTAAGCGCAGTGCCGTCTCTAAGTAGGTAGGCTTGTCCGTACTTTGAGAATACGTCGATGAATGTTACGTACTTCTCGTTTTGAGCAGTGAAGCTGTCCATGTGAACTATCTCGAACGGCCTTGTAGCTGGTGGTACAATGTTGAGTTTTGGTCTGATTGGATTCCTATCATATTTAGCCTGTCCGCAAATGGTACAGTCATTTATGAACTTGGTAATGTGATCTTTCATTTTTGGCCAGTAATAACGAGCAGATAGGGCTAGATAGCATTCGCTAATGCCACGGTGGTTAGTTTTGCCTTCGTGATAGTTACGAATGATTTCTTGTTGTCTAAGGTATTCCTTGACATTTTCTAGTTCCCTTTTTGCTAGTACCAACTTCATACATGAGCTCCTAAACTTTTCCTGTAATATTGGAATAATTTTGTACATGCCTAATGGAGGGTTGATAAGAATGCCAGTTTTGATTTTCGGGTTAACATATTCCTTGATAGCATTTATTAAATCCTCTTCTATATTAGATTCGGATAGTTGGATGGATGTACGTGTATGAGTGTCGAATGGCTTAGTTGCAGACACACGTTTCTTTACGTCACCTACTATTGTCAAGATCAGCTGTCGATGGAATTTGTTCAGGGGTTCGTCGGTAATGGGAATTTCAAGGATAGGGTTCTCACTGGATGTGTGAACAGTTTCAGTACGTGTGTCGGTGTCGTTGGCTACAGATAGGGGTAGTTGGGATGTATTACCGATCATAGAACTCGTCTCTTCATTACAGATCTCAACGCGGGAGAGAGCATCGGCGTTGGTGTTTTTCTTGCCTGGTTTATGTTCGGTTTCAAAGTCAAATTCGCTTAATTTTAATCGCCATCTTACAAGATGGCGATTAAAATTAAGCAATTTCAAAGCTTACAAGCTTTGAATTTGGTTCTTTCAGGTTCATGACCCATTGCAAGGGTTTATGGTCAGTTAGGATCTTGAACTTACGGCCATAGAGATAAGGGCGAAAGTATTTTGTGGCCCACACAATAGCAAGTAATTCTTTCTCTATCGTGCTATAGTTTATCTCGCTTTCGTTTAATGTACGTGAAGCGTACGCTATAGGCTTATCGGAGCCTACCTTACCTTGCGAGAGGATCGCACCAATGGCGAAATTTGATGCGTCGGTTGTCAGAACAAAGTGACGGTCAAAGTCGGGGTATCTCAATATGGGATCGTTCGTTAGGAGGGTTTTACATTTCTCAAAACTATTAACGTAATCTGAGTCTAAGTTTATTTTTCTTCCTTTTTTGAGACATTGCGTCAGAGGCTTAGTGATCCTGGCAAAGTCCGGGATAAATTTTCGGTAGTACCCGAGGAGTCCAAGAAATTGTTTTATTTCCTTAGGTGTCTTTGGAATAGGGTATTTTTGGATAGCAGAGATCTTATCGGGGTTCGGTTTTATTCCCTCTCTACTGATGACATGTACTAGGTACGCGGTTTCAAGTTTGAGAAACTCTGATTTGTCTAATTGTATTTTAAAATTCGATTCACGTAGCCTTTGGAACACCTTTTCTAAATTAATTATGTGTTCCTGTAATGATGTTGAAAAAACTATAATATCGTCTAGATATACGAGACAGATAACGTTTTGTAGGCCTCGAAGGACATTGTCCATGACTCTTTGGAAGGTGGATGGTGAATTTTTTAAGCCCATTGCCATTCGTAAAAATTCAAATTTACCATTTTCTACACAAAAACCTGTCTTATGAATGTCCTCAGGGTCCATCTCGACTTGGTAAAAGCCGGATGCCAGATCAAGAGTCGTAAAGTACTGACACTTCCCTAGCTTGTCAAGAACGTCGGTGATGTTAGGAATTGGGTATTTGTCGTCAATAGTCTTTTCGTTTAGTTTCCTAAAATCTACGACCAACCTCCATTTCTGTTTTCCTGAAGCATCCATCTTCTTTGGAACAACCCAAATTGGCGAGCTCCACGCGAACTCGGAAGGTCTGATGATACCTTGGTCTAACATTTTTGTTATCTGATCCTGGACTTCCCCACGATGTATAAATGGATAACGATAGCTTTTAGTGTGAATTGGGACTTCGTCGTGAGTTCTGATTTTATGTTTAATTTTATTTGTGAAAGTCAATGCTTCACCATCAATGTAAAACACATCGGCGTATTTGGAACAAAGCGCGATTAAATTAGCTTTTTCCTCGGCGTTTAGGTGGTCGGTACGTAAGCGTGAAGTCACGTCCTTAGCGCGCGGTGACGACGGCTCGGTCTCGGTGCGCGTGCACTCCATAGAGAATAACGTCGCTTGCGTCGCGTGGTCTAGCGACAAAATTATATCGTTCTGAGTTGGATTTACTACTTCAACTATTCCGCGGCTCTTATTTACTGAAGTTATGCACTCGCTAACTACACAATTACATATTATTTGCTCTGGGACATGGACTTCGCCATCTGAGGCGTTAATAGGTAGCCTAAGTAGCTTAGAAGTCTCGGCCGGTATTATCGCTTCGTAGAGGTTCAGGTTACGCGAGTTGTAAATGCGAATACTGTTCAGCGCATTTTTTGTACTAAGTATATGGTCTTTAAGGTCGAGTTTAGCTTCCCATTTAGTTAGTAAGTCCATACCTATTAGGCCGTCAAAATGATTATGGAACCTATAAACGAATAATTTAATTTCCTCTGAATCTTGAAATTCAGGGAAGCATGGAAGAGTTACAGAGTACTCATTCCTGCTTGTGGCGTGAACGTTGGTCACCTCGAACGGATCGTAGTTCAATGGTACCTGTGGGAAATATGAGTCCACGGCTTCTGGACTAATAAAAGACTGATTCGCGCCAGTGTCTATTAGGAAATTCAAAGGGGGGTTCGCTATGCGTATATAGGGTAGCTGTCTTTGAGTTTGTAAATTTAATTCTATTTTGATTTTTTTGTACTCAGAGCCTTGATAAAATCCTCATCATTTGAAGATTTATGATCTACTCGCGATGGTTCTCCTACTTCCTGTACGGTAATGTTACCATCAGGATGGTAGTCATAGTCATTGGGGTAGGTATAATAGTCTCCATAATAACTGTCAGGATAAGCGCTATAGTCACCGTAGTCACCGTAGTCATAATACCCGTCGTAGTCGTAGCTATCACACTCATTCACGTTAACATCTCGAGATTTGAAGTAATTTGTTGGGGGTGGATTGCCTTGTTTGGCCCAATTCCATCCACTGGGACCTGCCTGTGCTGGTCTCTCCCTAGTTACAAAGTGGGATACACCGCTCATAGGCTTAGGGCCTTGGAAAGATGGTTGCGGTCTGGGTGGTATTTGAAACCCTCGTTGATAATTCGGCGATGGCGCACCGAATATTTGTTGAGTACGGGATAGCATACGTGGTTGGTTAAAAGGCACTTGAAACTGATGTTGCGGTGGAGGAGGTGGTTTATGCGTGTTTTGTGGAAGATGCCTAGAAGAGCCTGGCATATTAAAATGATTTGGCCTGAAGGGCTGAAGAGCCATACCCTGGGTAGGTTGGCTTTGCATTTTAAAACCTATATTGGAAGAGTTCATCTTTTCATTTGGTTTTTCCGATGGCAGTAACGCATTCCTACTTTGGATATACATTGTATTCATCTCGTCATGCACATATTCTAGCGCTTTTTCTGTGGTTTCGGGGCGCATACATCTAATGCGTGATCCCAAGGGGTCCTTTAAACCACGTAAAAAGGCTTGGAGTGTTAGTTTTTTATACAGATCTCGTTTAGCCTGAATGGTAGTTGGCAAGGATTCATGCAATGAAACATAGGTCATGATCGTACTATATAGGTTCTGGCACCGCTCATAATATTCTTGGGGGGTGCTAGAGCCTTGTGTTAATAAAGCCAAATCGTTGTAGAGGGCGGTCTCGTCTCTTTGATCGGCAAAGTTGTTAATGAGTGAGCTACGAATGCTAGCCCAGTCATTCGGGATACCATTCGCATTCAGCTGTCGTGCTGCTGGACCAACGACCTTGTTAAGGATGCCGTTTAAAAGAGCTGAGTTGTTTAACTGACAGTCGTCCTGTCCATAAGTGGTCACTAGTTGATCGCATAAATCCACAAATCGGACTAATATGTGGGGATTCCCATCAAAATCGGGAACCAAGCGTAGGGCTTTAACTATTATATCTAAATTTGACATATTGGTACTTTCACTACTTTGACTACTGCAAGAAATATTTATATTACGTTTACTATCGAATAATTTATTCCTACTACTAATTTTAACTTTATATTTTCTTGGTCGAAAAATGATGAGATATTTTACGACTTGGAGGACTAAGAAAAAGGATGCAAGTCACTAGTAGATTCAGTGTACTTACATTAACTGCATCGGTACTTCTTGAGCTGCAATCGAAGTCTGGATTCCCCGGCGAACGCCTTTGATTTGAAAAACCCGGTTCAGCCTTGAAACGCCTATCTTCCAGGAAACGCGATTCCCGATATTCCTGGATAGACCCGGATCTTCCTACCGGCTGCGCCAATTATAGGAACGACGCCAGGGGTTCCCAAAAAAAACCGATTTATCCCAGTAAATTTAATTAAAGAAAACTTATAAAACATTAATAATCTAATTACGACTAAAAGTACATTCGAGCTCGAAGCGGGAGCTAGAAGTGAATCATGTTGCCGATGGCCGCGCCTCGTGTCTCGAGTCAGCATTCTCACGTTCGGATTCCGTAATTGCGCAATCGTCCAGTTAGCTTATTACATAGAGGTGATAGGTATAACAATTGTGTAAATTATGTAGTACCTAAAATAATGTAAATATAGTGCATTTTTTGGTGTAACAAACTTGGTGTAAACCAAGTTTGATTGAGGTAGGAAATAATAATTTATCAAAATAGTTTATTGTATATTTGTCAGGTCTGAATATTTCAACCTGCTTCTAGAAACAGTTCAATAGATATAGCTCTATAAAGAGGTTTTCCATAAATATAGTAATACTCATTATTTTTGAAATTTCTTAAAAATGATTAACACACACCACACCAAGACAAACATAGGGTATGTTTGTCTTAGTTTAAAGTCTGTACAACCAGCGGTTTAGGCTGTGTGTTGATATATCAGGGGGGCGATTACGGTGTTCGGGAAGGGCTCGAGCGTGCTACGTTTGACGTTCCCACCGTATGTACACGTCAGCTGTAACACAAATTTCATATTACGGTAACTTAAAGTTAAAATTGAACGGAAGAAACGCAACGTAAGCGTTGAACGACTATCTTTGCAACTTCTTCGAGGTGAACTCTAGAAACGCTTCGAGATATTTGTGTCATAAAAAGGCAACAAAATGTTCAAAATTTTATTTTACTATCAAAGAAAAATAAAGGAAGCCTCAAATTTTCTGCCCAGTGCCAATTTTAACACAAACCAGAATGCGCTTACTTATACTATGCTTATACTGTTAACTTAAAAACGTATGTAAAAATAAATAGCATCTATACCTACGGTATTATTATTTGACTAAATTTTTTTGCCAGCGGTTTCACTAGCACGGTAACCGGATAAAAAATAGACTATGTTCATCCCCAAGAGAAGTGGTAGGTAGGTACAATCTATTTAGTACCAAATTTTATGTGGATTTGTTTTGTTGTGTAAAATTAAAAACTCATAGGTTTATAAACAGGGTATCTACTACTTACTCAAATTTTCTTATATAAAATATTGCTATAGAGATATGCATGGGGTAACTGGTAAATAAACAAAACAGCTGTGCTATAGTTTTTCAGGTATGTAATCATGAGCAACAACATGAGTTCAACTGCTCAACTCCAAATAGGAATTTGGTCTTCTGCTTCGCATATTTCAAAACATATTCATGGAGTTCATGGAGTGGTTAATTCGGAACACGTAGGTACAGCGAGGAGCAGCGTCATTAGCAAGGCACCGCAGAACAAGTCAACAGATCCTCATTAGACATACTACGCACTCATTAGAGCTATAGGTTCTCCGTTTCTGTGTTGGTGCTAACGTTTAAGTGAAACCCTCTGCATAGTAAGGCATTCTTTTGCAAAACGACGACAAGTACAGCAATAGAAAGGTGTCCACAGATCCGTTTCTTTCCTCTTTCGACGTTGCAGATTGCAGCGACAGCGTAAGCGCGCGGGGATACTGTCGCAAACGCACTTGGATAATTATTACCCTCTGAATGCATCGACAGGACGCCGTTCACACTTTGTGGCTCTGACTAATACCATACCATCAGCTCATTTTTTCATCTTGAATTGGAGCATTCTATCACAAATATGTCATCTCGTTACCTTTGTAACAGACCATCTGCCACTTCACGTCCTAAAGTTTATTTTAAGACATAGGTAGCCGGAAAAAATATATTTTATTAGCATGTACCATGCACGTAGATGATTTTATTTTGATTGTTTACATTTACAATTCACAGCAAAAGATGATATATCACAGAACACTAATATTGGATATATCAACTAATAAGATAAAGAGAATATAATAATAAGCACACAGAACAGAACTTTTTTTTCAGTCTGGATACTGTTCTTTTTGGCAAATCATATTATGAAATAGGGCTGCAGTGAATGTCTAATATGAGAATGTCCGACACGAAATTAGAAATTATTCGGTACACGTTTTAAAATAATAATTGGGTACTTTTTAATCGATATCTCAAAAAGGACGTCAAATAAGGAAAAGAGGAGTCATAACATATTATATCCAACTATTATAGTTGTTGCACTATAACCACTTTTCTGAACAATTTGCATGATTATTGCTGATAATTGTGAAAGTACAAAAAGTACCTACTTGACTTGGGTTTACTTGAAATCTAAAATATGAATTTGGAAAAGCCCACAGTTGTTCCTTCAACACTTTTGCGGTGTAGAAAACCTAAGATTCAATGATTATATTTTTTAAATCTGAAATTGGTGATATTTTGAACAGGGTATAAACCTACATTTGCTAGAAATACTACACTTAGCAGAAAAATAAGCCGCGACATTCTCCGGGGGCTGTGTAGTGACAGTCATGTGGAGTTGGTGGAGAGAGAGGTGGCTCATGATTATATTTCACTGGCTCTCAAGGCTTGCCTGGGCAAGACTTAGGTATATTATGGAACGAGCCTTCCGAGAGATGCTTTGTTCAGCAATGGGCATACATCACCCAAAACGATAGTGATGAACTTAGAACCTTGGCAAGTGTAACTGCGCATCTAAATGGGTAAATAACGACAATAATACAAACCCTTACCCACAGAACACTTAGCCAGCGTCATTTATGAAATTATAGATTATCTATAACGATTCTACCGTAGTGCCTTGGGACGTTACGAAACATGACCGTAATAGCAACACCTAGCATAGAACCGTTGAGGAAGCGATCAACGTTAGTCGCATCGTCTATTCACGCGTCTTTTGTACACGTATCGTCTTAAAACGATAATTTACCGTATTTGACGCCCAGGGGGGCGATTATGGTGTTCGGGAAGGGCTCGAGCGTGTTACGTTTGACGTTCCCACCGTACGTACACGTCAGCTGTTCCACAAATTTCGTATTACGGTAGTTTAAAAGTTAAAATTGAGCGTAAGAAACGCAACGTAAGCGTTGAAAGACTGTCTTTGCAACTTTTTCGAGGTGAAGTCTAGAAACGTTTCAAGCTATTTGTGACATAAACAGACAACAAAATGATCAAACTTTTAATTTACTATCAAAGAAAAATAAAGGAAAGCTCAAATTTTCTGCCTAGTGCCAATTTGAACACAAACCAGAATGTGCTTACTTATACCATGTTTATTCTGTTAACTTAAAAAGCGAATATAAATAAATAGCATAAATTAATAGCGAAAAACTGTAGTCAGATAAAATATATAGATAGTAAACGTAGGCATACGTTTACTATTGTCTGACTACAGTGTATCAGACAGTCAGTCAATCATGACTTTGAACGCGTGGGGAATGATTTTGAAAAAACTGTGATACACGTGTTCCATAATTTTAATTGAATAGAATGTATACCAACTTTATACTCAAGAATATAAAAATTTCATGGAAAATTCAACACCCTTTTTCACCCCGTCAGGGGTGGCATTTAAACCTTTTCCCGCTATTGTAACGTACACCGAAGATTGCGACCACATTTCGAGTTCACGAACAGTCTATCCTACAAAACATACCAAGTATGTCTTGTAGGATAGACTGTTAAAAGGGGTTGACTTCACAATTAACTTTCTTTTGATTTGCTGAAACCACCCCTGTATTAACATTAAGGGTCGCAAAAGAAGTAAATAAAATTTTAGTCTTGAAAATGTGTTAAAACACGAAATATCATAAAAATAGGGGTTGAGACTGATTTCAAAATTAGTTTATTTTGGACATATTAGGGGTGATTTTTGAGATGAAGGGGGCAGGGGATGATCATCAGGTCTTGTAAGATAAGAGAGGGTATTCGAAATTTCAAAACTATTATTTATATATTATTAATCGAAATTAGTCTATTTTATCTATTGTTATTCACTCAATACGGGACGTTACGGCCACCACGCTAAGCAGACAGATAGGTGCTCACAGTAAATGTTTTGTTTACACAAAGTCAAAGTCAAAGTCAAAGTCAAATATATTTATTCAGTAAGATTTTTTAGGATCACTTTGAAACGTCAAATCGTTTTTTTTTTCATGATCAATACAATAGCTTAAAATTATCTAATACTAATAATAATTTATTCACTAGAGCAAATTCATTTTTTTTTAATGACAGGCTTTCTTATCTTCTAGGTAATCTGAAATTTTATAATAAGCTTTCCTGGATAGCTTTTGTTTTACAAAATTTTTGAATTTATTATTTGACGAGCTTATCACATCACTTGGCAATTTATTATAAAAGCGTACAGTTTGCCCTATGAAAGATTTATTAACCTTATGGAGCCTAGTTGTGGGAACAGCGAGTTTATTCTTATTTCTAGTATTATAATTATGTTTGTCACAGTTTTTGTCAAATAAGCTTATGTTTTTACGGGCGTACCTACATAATATTTTCATATATATATTGGCAGGGCATAGTCAATATATTTATTTCTTTAAACTTGTCTCTTAATGAATCTCTGGGACCCATTTTGTAAACAGCGCGAACAGCCCTCTTCTGCAAAAAAATAATAATGAAAAAACGTTTATGGTCTACACACTAGGCTGAGCCTGTACTGTGTAGGTCCTACATTTTGATTAACAAAAGTTTGTGCCTCGGTCTCTACCTATACAAAACAATGAAAGTAAGCTATTCTAAGTGAGAGAAAAGAAAAACTAACTAAGATATAGGTATTGAATAAATGATAATATTATGAACCTTGATAATAATAATGATATATTAAATAAAATACCTAACAATAATGGATACTATAATAATAAGTAACGAATTAAAAAAGAACTATTTTTAAAAATAAAAGAGGAGTTATTTTACTGTATTTCATTAAATTAGGGAATACGCCGCAGTCGATGCATTCGTTGATAATAAAAGCTAATTCAGGCGCTATAACGCCTATTATTGGTTTAACAATGCTTACAGAGATGCCCCAGAGGTCAGAGGTCTTTTTTTCATTTATAAGTTTAATAATATCGTTATTATTAACATATTTGAAATAAAATGGTTTATTACAGGATGGTACATTGTTTTTCAGTATTGACTCTGCCATAATATTTGAAGAGTTCAATGATTTTGTGGTAGAAACAGGTATATCAGTAAAAAACGTTTCAAAAGCTGTCGCAACATCAATATTTTGGGATATATTAAGATTTCCTATTTTAAAATTAAATTCGTTAGTGTTGCTGCTTTTCCCTTTTCCAGTCTCACTATAAATAATTTTCTAAGTAGCTTTAATTTTTACAATCTTTTTTCTCAAGTATTGGGATTTAGCGGCCACACAAACTTTCTTAAATATTTTAGAATAATTTTTAACTTTATCATTAAACTCTTCACTAAAGTTGTACTGTTTCTCACCATAGAGTTCATACAATTTTCTTCTACTTTTATGTATTCCCGCTGTTGCCCACTCACTAAATGTTGTATTATCAGAGACTGTGATTGTTTTGGATGTATATATTGAGTTAAATATGTTACTAAATTTAGTAAAAAATGTATTATATAAACAATCAGGATAGTTGCCATTATATGAAACAGGTAATTTAGACATTAGTGCTGATTTTGATTTTTCCACTCTATCAGCTGTCAGTGGTACAAAAGTAATTTTTCTTTTTATATCAGTTTTACATTGTGTTTCGATTTTAATATTTTTTCCTAGATGATCAGATTTTATTTTACTTATTACACTCTTCCATATAATGTTGGCATCTGTAAATACATTATCTATATATATACATTTAGCTGAGGTTTCAGTTATTCTAGTAGGCTCCATAAACATAGGTTTTAGATTAAAGGAGTTAAACAAGTTAGTAATTTTTTTGCTATATGTGTCTTTGGTCAATAGATCAATATTAAAATTTCCACAAACTATCAATTGTTTTTTTGATTGTGACACTTTAAACGATATTTGTTCCATAACATTTTCAAAAATTGAATATTTGGCACAAGGTGGGCTGTATACATTTATGATAATGAATTGCTCCAGCTCTACACAAGCTATTTCAATTTCCTTTTCAACTGAATGACTAACAATGTCAGTCCGATCTTTAAATTTTATTTGTTTGTTTAACAATATGATTGAGCCACCTCGGATGTGATTCACTCTGCAGAAAGAACTACCAATCTGGTGATTACTGAAATTAAACATGAGCTCATGTTGTTCAAGCCAATGTTCAGTTATGCAAATGATGTCTATATGATCAGAGTTCATGAATAATTCCAGTTCAAGCACCTTATTTTCTAAGCCTTCAATGTTCTTAATTTAAGACTTAACAATTTGATAGAATTTTTGGGTTTAGGGCATATTTTCTTAGTATTATTTACCAGTATAGTTTTACACCTATTTGACTTATTTGATTTGGGAAAATTATTTAAACACATTTTTGACTTGCTTACTAAGCTATGTTTACTTGACATATTTGGTGGCTCATTTATGCTAGAGGCTTCCTCTATTGTCTTATGAACTAATTTAAATTACTTGGAATATTTTACAATACATTAATATCTTGTCTGTGCTCAATTAAAGCAGTCTGATTAGCCAAATTCTTGGCTGTTATTCTAAAAAAATAAGATAGCGACACAGCTACCTGTCGTTTGTAAAAGTTTGGTAGGTAGGAACTACCTCGGGTCAAATAAATATTATTACTAACACAATTGTTAGAATCAATGAGATGAATTAAATTATTATTGTGTGACATTGTATACAATGTCTTGTTTAATTTATATCTAAGATCATTTTCAGCTTGTGGCAAGCAATTACTATAAGGAAATGTAAACAATACAATTTTGTTTACATTTAGAGAGCTTATAGTATCAAAGTATTTTATAAGGTCCCTTTTGCTGACATCACCCCTATTTCCATACATGATGATTAAATTTGATTCCGGTGTCAGATTGGATTTTGATATCAATTTCATTACATCATGAAGACTAGAATTCAGTAAACAATTATTTATAACTGAGTGTCCCATCTTATTTAATATTATGCCTAAATCTTTTCCAATTTCATCGCAGAATATTACAGTTTTGTTTGTGATGATTTTTTTAGTCGATGAAATCTTGGATATTATACATACTTGTATGTATAATTGTATGTATAAAAATTGCCTTTATGTTCCTCCCATACAAAACGCCAATTTCATATGTAAGGACCTAATATTTTAATATGCGTTTTATTTCAGGTAAAACGCTGCTATTATCAATACAAGTGGCAGTTGTAAGAGTTAACCTAGTTAGTTTATTGAATTGGTGCCTCAAGTTGAAACATTTAAATAGCAGCTATATGTTAAATAAGGTATATGAATCCTCCCCTCCTCCTCTTTTGTACGCTCACTCCCCCGTCTGTTACTCTCCAAATGCAAAAAATTTGGGTGTTTTTTTTGACACACAGTTGTCATGGAAAAGTCATGTCAGTAGAATTAGCAAACGAGTGTACTTTACATTCCAATCTCTAAAGCGTTTCCAGAAGTTCTTACCGTTTGAGACTAGAGTCACATTAGCTCAAACTCTGATGTTACCACTTCTGGACTATGCTGATTGCTGTTACCTTGACCTTCAGAACTTGTGCATCAGATTTATATTTGGATCGCGCAAGTATGATCAAGTCTCTGTTTACAGAGCTCAATTGAAATGGCTACCGATCCATCGCCGCCGTGATTTGCACGTTCTTTCTCTTCTCTATAACATTTTAAACAATCCTCTCTATCCATCTTATCTTCGTGATCGTTTTGATTTCCTTGTCCCCCGTGGTAAGCCATGCAGAACAGTAAAATCCCTTCTACTCTCTACTCCCCGTCACTCCTCCAGTCGATATGAAGCTCCTTCACTTGTTTTTCCGTTAAGCTATGGAACTCTCTTCCTCATGATATCCGCGCTAGTCCCTCGCTTGTTATTTTCAAGCGTAAAGTCAAAGAGCATTATCTTTCTTTATAAATCATACATATATAGTTATTATGTAAGTATGTATATTTTATATATTTATTTCTATAGGTATATACGTATATGTATTTAAACAATAATAAATATTTATTAAGTTTATTGTATCGTCATTATGTACTTATATATATTACCCACTATTTTTAAATTTCACTCTCTCATAAGGTTTGCTGGAAGAGAACTCTTTGCAGGGTTAAGCTCGCCTTTGCCATGCTCATTAATTTTAAGTATGTATAATATATGCTGTATTTTGTTTGTGCAATAATAAATAATAAAGAAGGATATAAATAAGTAGTAGCGAACCAAAAAATAAATTAAAGGAAACCAAATAGCTCAAAATGACATCACCAACAGCCCGCGCCACTTTAGGATACATCTTCTCCACAACTGAAAGGTTTTGCCATCTGAGGATATTTTGTGTCGGGATGAAAATGATGCAACGAGTAGAGTGTTGAATACGAGTCTCCGCTTCCACCTTCGGCCTTATCATAATTTGACAAACATGTGAAATGAAGGTCAAGCGATTCCCCGTATTAGTCATTTATTTAAATTTCGGAAGCGCGGACCATCCACTTATACTAATAAATTATGAAACTTTTAAACTATCAAAAAAAAAAATTTTAAGAACAGACATAAGAATTGGTAGTTACAACATGGATTCGTCAAGGCCGAAAATATATTTGAAGACCAGTGTTTTGTTGTTTATGGTAGGTAATCTATAAGTGAATAAAATGCTTGGTCGGAAATAATTATAAGCCGAAATTCGGTGAGGCCGAAAACAATATTGAAGTCGATATCTAGTTTTGTTATATTTTTAGAGCTCCGTAGAATAAACTAATAGGTAGGTAATAATGTAGTCCAAGTATGGATTCATCGAGGCCGAAAATTCTATTTGAACATCGAAGAGGGTAGGGTTTTGTTGTTTATCTAGGAGCTATTAAAATAAAATGCTAATCTTTGCTGCAGGTCGGGTATTGGAAGCTCAAAATTTTAAAATTGAGAACTTGAGATATTGTGAAAATTGAAAACGATACCTAGTGTTATAATATTTTTATATTTACTAAGACTTCGTTGTCCGTCTGTCTGACCTACACATAATGTCTTTTGTCCCGTATTAGGTCTCTCCATATCGGGGAATTGTCTGAAAAGTAATAAAAGGTGACAAAAGGACCTCATCCTCATGATTTCTCAGGTACAAGAAATGTTTTTTTTGCTCTATTGTAAAAATGGTTAAACATTTCTAGGTACAGTACCTACAACACACCTTACCAGTTCAAACTTGTGTGATTAAAGTGCTTACCCTTATCGAGTACCTACCTATCTAACAACAAATTAGTACCTAAGCAAGTTACTAAAAATCAGCCAAGCGTAAGTTAGACCCGCACTAGGGCTCCAGAACAACATAAATGCAAATAATCCACATTTTTAACCAAGTTCAAATTACCTACATAGTTCAAACATGGTGTGATTATAGTGCTTATGTGATTATATGCCTTATGGAGTACTTAACCACAAATAAGTAGGTAATTAGGTTAGTTACTATAAATCACAGACCCATACTAGGGCTTCAAAACTATATAATATAATAATAATAATCCGCATTTTTTGCCCTTGAAATGTGGGTCGGATTGGGAAGCTTATGGGACCAATTTATCTATGGTCAACTAAGTTATTTTACTAGTTTTGATCACTTTATTTTATCTACTCAGGGACCTAAATTTAGGTAAGTACTTACTTACTGGGTAGGTACTAGGAAAAGGTAGGTTTAGGTAAAGGTAGGATTAGGTATTAGGTACTGTTATGAACCAAATACCCTAGGTATTATTAATACCTTATATAATTATTATACCTAGATATGGTTTGCTAGCCGGAGTCCAAACACAGAACAGAAAAGTATAATACTCAAATACGTAAATCGCGTGTCGTGACCTCGCGTGAACTGTGAGCGAGACAAATGATCGACGTGGGCGTGGGCGTGGGCGTGGGCGTGGGCGTGGGCGTGGGCGTGGGCGTGCGCTCACACCCGCGAAGAAGAAGGGACGCTGCGTAATATGGATGTTATTACTAAGCGATCACTTGTCGTTGTGTTAAACGATAGCTCCTTTTAATGTCCGAATAACGAACTGAAAGGTTTCACGAAAACTAAAGTAAATTCTCTCGACGAAGTGAAGAAGTAAAAATCCCAACCACACCATAAATCGCTAGCTGCCTTTATCGAACAGTGTATGTTTATAACTAGTAGTTCGCCCTGAACTGAGATCTCGTGATGTCTAGTTTGTCCTAGATATGTCTATGTTTATAACTAGTAGTTCGCCCTGAACTGAGATCTCGTGATGTCTAGTTTGTCCTAGATATGTCTATGTTTATAACTAGTAGTTCGCCCTGAACTGAGATCTCGTGATCTCTAGTTTGTCCTAGATATGTCTATGTTTATAACTAGTAGTTCGCCCTGAACTGAGATCTCGTGATGTCTAGTTTGTCCTAGATATGTCTATGTTTATAACTAGTAGTTCGCCCTGAACTGAGATCTCGTGATGTCTAGTTTGTCCTAGATATGTCTATGTTTATAACTAGTAGTTCGCCCTGAACTGAGATCTCGTGATGTCTAGTTTGTCCTAGATATGTCTATGTTTATAACTAGTAGTTCGCCCTGAACTGAGATCTCGTGATGTCTAGTTTGTCCTAGATATGTCTATGTTTATAACTAGTAGTTCGCCCTGAACTGAGATCTCGTGATCTCTAGTTTGTCCTAGATATGTCTATGTTTATAACTAGTAGTTCGCCCTGAACTGAGATCTCGTGATGTCTAGTTTGTCCTAGATATGTCTATGTTTATAACTAGTAGTTCGCCCTGAACTGAGATCTCGTGATCTCTAGTTTGTCCTAGATATGTCTATGTTTATAACTAGTAGTTCGCCCTGAACTGAGATCTCGTGATGTCTAGTTTGTCCTAGATATGTCTATGTTTATAACTAGTAGTTCGCCCTGAACTGAGATCTCGTGATGTCTAGTTTGTCCTAGATATGTCTATGTTTATAACTAGTAGTTCGCCCTGAACTGAGATCTCGTGATGTCTAGTTTGTCCTAGATATGTCTATGTTTATAACTAGTAGTTCGCCCTGAACTGAGATCTCGTGATGTCTAGTTTGTCCTAGATATGTCTATGTTTATAACTAGTAGTTCGCCCTGAACTGAGATCTCGTGATGTCTAGTTTGTCCTAGATATGTCTATGTTTATAACTAGTAGTTCGCCCTGAACCGAGATCTCGTGATGTCTAGTTTGTCCTAGATATGTCTATGTTTATAACTAGTAGTTCGCCCTGAACTGAGATCTCGTGATCTCTAGTTTGTCCTAGATATTTAACCACGAAGATTATTTAACAAACGATAAAAGTATGTTTTCATTACATCTTACTCAGGCACTCTTTTTCTCAATCTCTCTTTATTCACCTGAGTAATTGAAACTCTCGTTGCTAACTCTCATTCTATGCAAAGCCATAATGAGAGCTTGCAAAAAGCAAACCAGCGACCGTACGTCATAGTAGGTAGAAAACTTTAAGTCACCCCTTAACAAGATCATGCTAAGATGTTACAAAGCTGATATCGTTTTGAAACGTGCTTTCAAAGCCGTTGCCTTAGTAGTCGTTGTTTAAAAATCTACCCCTCCAGCCTAAGGATGTCGTTAAGTCGACCAAAAAGATTATTTCAGTGTGTTAACAAAACATTAACTGTGAGCACCAATCTGTCTGACAAGCGTGATGATCATGGCGAAACCTAACCACTAACTAGAGGAAGTTCTTTCCACATTGTGGTGGACAATAATGTACTGTTGATATGGAATATGCGCAGTCAAAATCCTTGCATGACACCCCAAAAGTAGTTCTTGGATTTTATCGATACCCTTCCCTACTGAGTGAATAACAAAAAATAAATAGACCAGTTTTACAGAGATTACATTATATTATACCCTTTCTTATCTACGAAGACCTTGTGATCATCCTTTGCCCCCTTCATCTTAAAAACCACCCCTAATAAGGGCAAAAATAAACTAATTTTGAAATCTGCAGTCTAAACCCCTATTATATAAGATATTTCATGTTTTCACATATTTTCAAGACTTCACTTTTATTTACCCTTTTGCAACCCTTAATTCAAATACAGGGATGGTTTCAGCAAACCAAAAGAAAGGTAATTGTAAAGTCAACCCCCTTTAACAGTCTGTCCTACAATACATACCAAGCGTTTTAACCCCTGAATGCACCCCTTTGTTACGAAAACCACCCCTATTTTGAAGTAAAATATATATTTCATGGATGTTTAGCCAATACTCTTTCAAATGACACCCCACAAACCAATAATCTTCTTGTTTCACTTCCTTCCTTATTTCTTAAAAACTACCCTAGTGACCAAAAAAATCTCGTAACGATTGATGAGTATTATTGTTATATCTGCATTTTCAAAATTTTGAATTGATCGGATCAGCCATTCAAAAGATATGGGTGAAAAACTGTATTTCATTTCACCCCAATATCTCAAAAACTACCCCACTTATCAAAAATCCCCCGCGACAATAAAATTCTATTTACGTTATCTCTATTCAGTTTAAATTATATGACAATCAGATGATCCGTTCGAGAGTTATGCAGTCACAAACATTGCCAACATAACTGAGAGATCTCGTTCGCTTCGCTCACTCGATCAATGAAATCTTTACGATGCCGATGGTGTTGGGATTTTTCCGCCTTGGTGATCAAGCAAGTAGTCTTTGACCAGAGCTGGTGGTCGCCGCTCGCATGGAATACTTCTACCTTATCCTATAAATCATGATGTGTGTTGTTACTAGCACTTATTTCTGTAAGATTGCCCTTACCTGCTCAATGTATTGTGGACTTCTTGCTCTGTATTTTGTTTGAATGAACGGCCCTCGCTATCCATTCGTTAAAAGACATTTTTTGTAATAAAGTCCCGCCGGAGGTAATAATCTGACATAAAGACTTCGCATCTGTAGATAAGTCCGCTGGAATCCAGGTTGTTACAAAGGATCTTTATTAGATGCCTCAAATTACATCCAAAACACATTCAAACCGAGATGAAACCAAAGCTCGTCGTTTGGCTTTGGTTTCATGGTTTCATCAACTACAAATAATATGAGTTGAAATATTGCGGTCGCCTGTTGGAATAGATAATGTATCTGAAATGAACCTAGGATGTATAATATAAAATGATGTTTACCAACAAGAAGATATTTTTTTGAGAAGTGTGACATAGTCACTTATACGCAATGCGTTACGTAACATAACTATATCACTGCTATTTATAACTAGTAGTTTGCCCCAAGCTGAGATCGTCATGTCTGGTTTGAGTTAGGTACTCGTATTTAACCACGGAATTTATTTCTCAAATAGAACGTAATTAATAAACGATCAAAGAGTGCTTTTATTACATAAAACTTACCTTAATTAAACACTCTTTTTCTCAATATCTCTTTATTCACAAATGCAAAACCAGAATAAGAGCAAAGCACCAAACCACCGACAGTACGTCATTGTAAGTGGGTAGAAAACAGTAAGTTAATAAGTCACACGTTACATAGATGCAACATTACGTTAATGTCGTTTTGAAAAGTGCTTTCAAAACCGTTGCCTGTGTTTTAAATCAATGTTGATGTCACCTAATAAAAGTGTGTCGTGAGGTGAAAAGTTTTTTAGCAATGCTTGTAACTCACGAATAAAATTAGACTTAAGCTTAGTTTTCGGTGGGTAGAGTGCACATATATTATAGCAAGTTTTTTTTAGTTCTCAACGTGCCTAGAATCGATTTTGAGTAAATTGTCGTTGCTTGACTTCGGACAAATGAGTGCTGCGCGTGAATATATACAATTATTCCACCACCTTTTCTGGCCTTTCTTAGATTTGTATACATATTGTAATTTGGTAAATAAAACATAGAACTTACACACTCCGATATACCTACTTCACTCAGAATAATGACGTCAATCTGTGTTTTATACTGACAGAGGAGCAATTCAATTTGACCAAAGTTTTTATTATAGAACGAATATTGATATGAATACATGTTAGCCCGTATTTATGGTTAGGTATTACTTTAGTATACTCGTTTACGTCGGGACAGTCATGAAATTCTAGAATTATATCAGAGATATTAAAATCCATACTTTAGTGAATGAATGGAAGTTTTTAAATACAAACAAATTATACTAATAATCATGGTAAGATTATTAAATTCTACCCTTAACTTAGGATTTAACAAGATTAATTATATCGGATTCGCAGTGTAAGACTATTATTCTGCTCTTTTCACTTTTGCGTACAAAAACCGTTCCATCCTTGCACCAGATGAATTTGTAGGTATCCTTCAAGTCCTGCTTAGCCTTCCACAATGTTCTTCAGATGTTGGGTGAGGGCCTGACGCAGGTAAACCCTATCCTTAGACTTTGAGTCATCCACGCATACAATTGTATCAGATGCAATAATAGTTACTGAACGCGCTGCTGATATCCACTTCGCTTTCAAAGCTTCATCTTTCATCTTTAGCTGGATAGTGTCAGGTTTTCCTTGTCTCGAGGGTAGGCGCTTTACCGATTTCATATCTTCCTGCTCTAAAGCTAATTTATCGGCTAAGTTCTCAAATATTACCAATAAGTTTTTACCCACAGTCATGGGTACACCTGTCACCTCAATCAACTTATTTAGTTGTCTTTGCTGGATTTCAGTTACCTGCTGCTCTAGCGCTCCTACCTTCGTTTCTAAGTTTTTGTTTGCTAGGTCAGAGTTTTTGTTTTCGAGATCTTTGATTTTTCCTTTGAATGCTTCCATGTAGTCATCAACTTTCTCACTCAAGAATTGCAGGCTTTGGTTGGTTTCAGTTTTTGTAGTTCTTTACGGATAGATTACTCCATCTCAGTTGAAATGTCCGATAGAAATTTGAAAGTGTTGATTGGCAAGTTGATACTGCCAGCCTCATCTTCATCATCCAGGAACCACAATGATGTTTTCCTGTATGGCGACTTTTGTTTGCAGTCACTGCACTAACAATCCAGGCTTTCCGTTGACTTGATGAGATTAATTTGTTTATTAGATAGATCGGTACAAGATGAACTTGCACACTTGGTACACCAAGGCACCACAACGATTACACTCCAATCCCGGGGATTTTTTGTTACTGTTCTGTTACAACGCGTACATTTACCCATTTTTAGAAATGTAATATTTAGACGTAATACGTAAAAAGTGGCACTCGCGCGACGCACGCTCGCTTCGGTGGTAAAGTTATACCGTCACAAACATTGTCACATACATACAGTGCCGGATTTCCCAACTTAACTCTGAGATCTCGTTTGCTTCGCTCGCTCGATCAATAATGATTGCGGTGCAAATAATATTGCTACGTTTGTAGCGTTTAGCGTTCCTATAAATAAAAACATCAGAATGTTAAAATTAAATAACACGTTTTCGCCGCGACAGTCCTCCTATTGTCTAAACCACACGGTCTCGCCACCTTTTTTTATGATTGTGCCGTTTAGTGAGGCGGGCAGTTGGTCACGATAATATAAACGACTGGCAGGTCCGAGCGTCCTGGCAGACTCGACAAGACATCGGAGGCGACGGAAGTACCTATCTACAGTCTTAAAATTAACACTGATTCAGTGGCCGATTCCCTCTGTCGTCGTCGCGTCGTAATTAACATACCTATAGGTCTTCTTAGAACCTACGTAATAATTGCTGTGCAATCTTAAGGACTTACGTCAAAGTCATAAGTCAAAGTCAAAATTTCTTTATTCATTAAGATTTTTTAGGATCATTTTGAAACGTCAAATTTACCGCCTGTTCGGAATCGCGACCAGCACACAAGGAGAAAGGCAAGAACCTCGGGCTGGTTAATTTTTTTGATGATCCATTCAACATTTAGATACACAATTTGTAATTATATTCTAAGTAGATACAACAAAAACCTAAATACTTAATCTTAAAACATTTGTTATTACCTATCTTTAGTCCAAACTACTTATGTGAAGTGACAATTAGGCGGGCCATAGAACCTACGACCAACTTTTTTGTTTAGAATAAATTTATGTTAACTACCTATCGTTTACTTTATTAATCTCAAGATCGGCTCCAAGGTTACATGTTTTAAACTTTAGAACTGACCTACCTTTATGTTCACACTCGAAACTTACGCGTTCGACTGTGTTGCGTTGCTCCGCACCAGTACGTAGGTATAACGTAAGCCAGAGTACGTCGGATTGGACCGTTCATGGCTGTTGTATGTTTTTTTTTATGTTTGTTACCTCAGAATCCAATAATTTATCAACCGATTCGGAAAATTATTATATTTTTTGTTTGAAAGAATATGATTCCAGATTAGTTCCATAGAAATTTTATCAAAATAGAGTTTCGTAGACGTCGCGGTTTCGATCAACGTTTTGTTTTCGCATAGAAATTTCTAGTGTGTTTACATGACACGCGTCACGCCGAAAACGTCTCTTTGACCATGCTCTCTCCGAAAGTACAGATCCGATTTTATGAAAATTTAAATGGTAGATTGCAAACTTGTGTAAGTCGGCTGGTCGGCGGCGGCGGCGTCGGCCGGCGGGCCTCCCCTATCCTCTACCCTGGCGGTAGTGTGCATGTGACCTATAAGCAAATACTCGACGTGCGCGGTCTTGTTTCATGTTTCCAGTCATATATAAAAATTAATGTTGAAATGAAATAGTTTCACATATTTTATTTCTCATAATGACTTATCACTTAATGAGCTAGGTAAGTACAAACATACGAGTACTAAATAGTTCACTTAATGAGCTAGGTAAGTACAAACATACTGTAATAGTTCACTTAATGAGCTAGGTATGTACAAGTTCTTGAAAAACGTTTCTTCGTGTTCAATTGATGTAATAACTATCACAGAGACTTTCTTAAATAGTTCAGTATATGATGGCGAACTATTCCCTCCAGGATATGTCGTGCTGCGAAGAGACCGCATCGGAGATGAGGGTTACGATGGAATCTTGGTAGCTGTGCGCGATTACCTATCTGCTTCTGTTATCACAAATATAGATGGAATAACTAATGATAAAGAGATACTACTAGCAAAAAGTGGTTGTAAAAAAAAAAAAATCTTATTTGTGTAGTATATTTACCAACTAGCTACAATGATCAACAATACTTAAGCTCTTTAGATTGCTTAGAGAACATTATCTGCCAATTTTGACTTTTGTGATTTCAACTTGAATTCATGTAGTGCTAATGTAAGATCGTAATTTGTATGTTTTTTTGAAATTCTGTAAGCTTGAGCAACAAAATATTATTTTAAATAATGATAGTCGCATGTTGGGTCTTGTCTTAACCACGGGTTTTAGTTCTGATAGTGTGGCAGTGAGTAGAGAATTGGAACCGCTGGTAAAGGTCGAAGGATACCATCCTCCGCTTGACATCAAACTCTTGTTTTAACTCAGTGTTAGTAACTCTCACCCCTGCTCCTCCCCCGCTACCCCCTCCGACCCTTTTCAATATCCGCCTCAGAATCACTTTTACCGTTTACGCAGGACTGGAACTTTCGTAAAGCAGACTTTAATAACTTGTACCATAGTATATCTGCAATAGACTGGACTAACTTACTTGTGCAACAGGATGTTGATACAGCGACGAATCTGTTTTATGAAAAACTGTATGAAGCGATTCATAAACTTGTACCTACTCGTAATGTACGTTTAACTATGCCGGAACGCCAGTACCCACCCTGGTTTACATCAGAAATTATCAATAAAACTAAAATAAAGTATTTCCACCAACGCAAATTTAAACAACTGGGCCTTGAATTCAATCGTGGGATATATAAACATTACCGCACTCGTGTCAAAGAGCTGATTGACGTAGCTTACAACCAGTACATAAAAACTATTGGGTCTGTGAGGGAGAGTCGTAAGAATAGGAGCCAGACGAGTAGCTATACCATTGGTGGGAAAGTAGTAGCCGACCAAGAAGCTGCTTCTGCTTTTGCTAAATATTTTAGCTCAGTTTTCCTGGATGAAATTCCGAAGCAGGACGCTGCAGAGGCAGAACAGTGCGCGAACTCTATGGGAGGGCAAGAATCTCAGCTTTTGATTATTAGTAACCTTTTGGAGGATGATGTGCGGCTTGCCGTACGTCGCTTAAAAACATCGTCGGCAGCCGGGCCCGATACCATACCACCCTTTCTAGTGAAGGATTGCTTGAATGCCCTGGGAGAGCCTCTACTATTTCTTTATAATCTATCATTGAGGATGGGTTGCTATCCAAATAAATGGAAAATATCTAGTCACGCCTGTCCCAAAAACCAGTACAGCATCTAAAGTCAGTGATTTTCGCTCTAATGCAGTTCTATCTGTATTTGCAAAAGTTTTTGAGTCCATTCTGAATCTCCATATTACTCGGCAATTGGAAGGTGCATTTCATGATTCGAAACACGGTTTCCGTTCTGCTAGATCAACAGCTACCAACCACGCAGCTTTTGTCGACTGTGTTGCGACTCATATGGATGCTGGACTGCAGGTAGACTCTATATTTCTCGATTTCAGGCGAGCTTTTGACATGGTAGATAACGATATACTGTTATCAAAACTTTCAGTTCTAGGCGCTTCTCCTCAGTTGCTGAAATTCTTTGCCAATTATTTATGCGATTGGAGGCAATATTTTCAGTTAAAAACTTCCGGTCGCACGATTTTTACACAAGATCGGAGGTCAGTCAGGGCAGTACTCTTGGCAGACTTTTTTCTTGACAATGATAAATGAATAAATAAAAATAAATTGGCCCCCTAAATTGGCCAATGCCCGGTGCCTGATGTTCGCAGATGATATAAAAATCTATAAATCCATCCAGTCTGCCACGGGTTGCATTCTTCTGCAGCAAGACATCAACTTAGTTGAGGACAGGAGCAAGTCCAACAGGCTCACATATAATGTCACGAAATGCAAAGCGGTGTCTTTTACACGACTACAAGACAAGTGCCGGAGACGTTCACTTACTCCATAGGTGGGTCTATGCTGGCAAGAGTGAACAGTATTCGGGACTTGGGGATCACAGATCTATATCGCTAAAGTTTAGCTCCATAGCTTGGGATCCACGTGAGGCCAAATATGCGCTAATTATAGAAAGAATACAGCGTAAATTTGCCAGATACGTATATAAGCGTATGTTTGGCTACTACCCATACCTCTACCCTTCCCTATTTGTTACCGGTATGGATGGATTGGACTCCTTGCAGTTCCGGCGTAAGTTACATCTAGCCATGCACTATTGCCTAATATTGCGCAATAAGGTGAACAATCCAACCATCCTGGGTAGTTTATCCTGGTATGTTCCCGATAATTATTTGAGAGGAGTCCGTCGTCGTCGCCGGTTGTTCGACTGCCACACCACACGAACGCAGCATGACAAGCCTACCCAACGAGCACTTTTAATGCTCAATGCTTTTTATTCAGGAGTTCCTACATGTGGACCTATTTTATGATAGTGTCCCTAGTATATACAGGTCTCTAAGAATGTATTTCAGGTATTGTAGTTGTAATTAGTGTATATTTTATTGATCTGTTTTATTATTTGTATATAATTTTTCTTTCAAATTGTTATGTAGGATTGGCTTAAGCTGTAATGTAACTATTATTTAATAAATACATTAATTCATTCACATTCATTCAAAGATATTGAATAGTTCACTTTACGAGCAAGTTAAGTACAAACATACTGAATAGTTCACTTAATGAGATAGGTATGTACAAAGATATCAAATAATTCACTTAACGAGGGGGCTGCCGGGAGGTCAGCGGCGGTCGGTGAAGTGTGCGGTGAACTGTACCGAGGGGGCTGCCGGGATGTCAGCCGCGGTTGGTGAAGAGTGCGGTGAACTGTACCGAGGGGGCTGCCGGGATGTCAGCGGCGGTCGGTGAAGAGTGCGGTGAACTGTACTGAGGGGGCTGCCGGGATGTCAGCCGCGGTTGGTGAAGAGTGCGGTGAACTGTACCGAGGGGGCTGCCGGGATGTCAACGGCGGTCGGTGAAGAGTGCGGTGAACGCGCCGGCTTGATACGTCGGCATGAACGGCAGATAGCGTGTCCACTGCCACCTGCAAGCAAGAACCGTCGCAGGTGAGTCGGCGCTCCATCGCTCAAGGGGCATGCGCCCGGGGTGTCCCCCGGCTCGGATTCCTGGTTATATTACTGTTCGAATAATGTAAGTGCTGTGTTAGGAGCAGAAAGACTATTTTTATTGTTTGTATCACAAATTAAAACTTACGCTAAGCTAAACAAACAGGAAAATGTAACTTATAACAAAACGGCGGCGTAGTCTCTTAAAACAGTTATTCTTGTAATTGATGTATCGTACGTTAAAACATTAAAATATGAATAAAAAGAGACGAAACGAACAGTGCTACAGCAAAAAGAAAAGCGATATTCAAATATAAATTAAAATTAACTTTATTTATTTATGTGTATTCCTTTTGGCAGGGGCTAAAGAACAACTGAAAATGCCGTAAGTAGGTCTTATGCCGTTGTAATAGAAAACAATCTAGCTTCATACGACGGCGGTTTATTGCATAAATTATTTGCGTACATAAATGATAACTGGTACATAAGTTATTCTCACGTGCCGCCCGTGACGATCGATGGCAATACGCTGAACTCACTTCTCCATTCAAATATCTCGGTCATTGGCTCACCGATTACTTAAGTGATGATTTCGAGAACGTAAACATTGTGTGTTCGCGTTAACATGCTGCAATGTGTCCCAATTAGGTTAGGGTAACGCTTTTTAAAACGTATTGCCAGTCCTTTTACACTTGCAACTTTTACGCAGAAAGCATACAATGCACTTTACGGGTACAGTATAATAATGCGTTCAGGGTGCTGATGGGACTGCCTCGTTTTTGTAGTGCGTCAGGTATGTTTGCGGAAAAAAAGAGTTGATGTGTTCCATACCATAATCCGTAAAAGATCTTTACTTGAACCAGTACGAGACGGCTCTAACAGTTTTCCTGAACACTTTGTCAGACTAGTGAGATTGACCTGTATAATTATTATTCATTATTTTATGAAAATCGAGGCAGCCGCATCAGCACCCTAAAGATATTGTTGATACTGCTCGAGTAGAAGGACTGGCAGTAAGCCTTAAACAGAGTGATTTTCACTTCTCTCGAGCAGCGAGCGAACCTGCGTGCAAGCATGCTACATGCTACCCCGGACTGCCAGCGCTCTGCGTTCTCTTTCAACATCCTTGTCATCTTTTAAATATTCGGTGACAATGTATGCCCCAAATATTTAAAACTTCTGACCACTTGTAGAGCCGCACCATTGAGCAATATAGGCGGAACATGGACTGGTTGAACTCTACCACTCTTAAATATCGCTCTTTTTAGAGTTAAACTGCTGTCCATGTTCAGTCGCATAAGCCTCACATATCTTTACCAATTGATGAACAGAACCCACCGACGGCCCCAGCAACACCATGTCATCTGCGTAACTCAGGTTATTTACCGCGACTCCATCTATGAAACAACCAGTGTGGGTACTGCTGAGCTCGCCGATGAGATCATCAATATAGAGATTGAACAGCAGAGGAGACGTAAATCCTACCCTGTCTCACACCGCAATCCATGTCGTATGCGTCGGACAACGCTCCCGCCCATCTCACCTAGTTTCGTAGGCAGTGATACCAGTTTTTCAGTAAGGAGACGATATCAGGTGGCACATCCGTCGCCCACAGCCTGCACCAAAGCTTATCATACAGAACCGTATCAAAAGCCTTGGAAAAGTCGAGGAAGCAGGCATATAAAGGCGTCTTCCTTTCCGTGTAGTACCTGACAGCCTGTTTAAGACATAAGATCGCACTCTTTGTCGAGAGTCCAGCCCTAAATCCGAACTGGGCATCGTGAAGGTGGACGTGTCGCAGCATTACGTAATTAAGCAAGCTGTTCAGGACTTTTTTTTTTTTTATTGTACGACGGGTAAGCACTTGGCCTTCATCTCACCTGGTAACAAGTTGAAATAAGGCCGAAGGTGGAGGCGCACTTCACCCGGAATCCTCAACAAACTGAGGAACTGGCTATCTTACCTCTGAATGCCGGAACACAACAATTTTTACAATTGTTATTATGGCGACAGAATTAGGTAAGATGGTGGTAGCTAGCCAGTTCTTTGCCATTATGGTCGCTAGTGAGATGGGCCGATAGTTGTTTTTGTCCGACGCATCTCCCGTTTTGCACGTTTTGTTTGCACGTTTTGCATTTCACAATCGGTACCACAACAGTTTTAATCATCACTTCAGGTAAGTGACTATGACACAAACACAGATTGAGAAACATGGAGAGCACGCGCGGCAGATGGACACCCGCATACCTCAGATGCTCAATGCTGAGACTATCATGCCCAGGAGATTTGCCACGTTGCATAGTTTGAATAATTTTTCGCACTTCTCTGGCTTTAAAACTTGTGATTCTCTGATGCATGACAGTTCCAACATCGATCGTCCTAGACGTGGTAGAGTCCGACGGCTGCTTCACTCTAAAGTGATATTTGAAAAGATGAGCGATCATGTGATGATCACTAACATCATTCACACTCACAGGGAGGCCAGTCTTTGCATTGATTTTCGTCGTTTGTTTCAAAAAATGCTTGAAGTCCTTGGCCGTATGATGAGAGGCATGAATGTCCATTTTGATCTGTTCTTGTCTGACTTGACTTAACTTCCAAATTATGTAGCTGTTCCGTAGTGGCGTACGTGCTTTTTAGACTATCAATCTGCGCTTTCAGTAGAGTTACGTCCTTCAATAGCGCCGAGCAATCCAAGTTATCAGATAGCACAGGCGGCGAACTGTGCAATTCTTAAGCCACAAAGATCGGTATCGACTCGGGATCTAGACTTTTAAGAACTGTAATAATATCTTCCAAGTCTCTCTGTTATTTCCCCTCGATTTTCTTTTTCCTCGTTATCTTCCGTATGTCTGTAGTGATAGAGTCGACCATAAGATTTTTCGACTTCACCACCTCGTCCATTTTAAAAGCCGATACACAAATGCGCACCAAACTTTCTTCGTCCATAACATCAATTTTATTCATTATAAACGCCAACACTTCATTAATAACGACTTTGCAACTTGCACATTTAACTGTGCTCGACGTCATGATTACGATTGAATAGAAATGCACGACCGAACTCTGTACACGACTGCTCAGTAGCGATGCGGCGCGGAGACTAATAATGAATCGGTGCATACACCTAGGAACACACAGGGATTGATTGAAACTCCTGTGTCAGTTTAATGTATAATTTTTAACGTACCTTCCTAATCAACATTGTTTTTATTTTTCTGATTTATTTTAGACTGTACTAACAAAACTATGGTCAATCTCTGAAATAAAGTATTGAATTTGATATTTGAATAAACCGCTTTTTAATACTCTTAAATTTGTTAGAGTGAACAGTATAACTATTAAACTCAACCACACTACGCACTATGCTATTGTATAGGGGTATGACTACTTGCCTATACATATTCCCAAAATTAAGAGTACTATCAATAATTACCCCTAAATCTCTTATACCGTGACCATTTATATCATAACGAAATTCAATTCGTATTCGTTATGATATAAATTAAATTTAGCTTGATATGAGCACTTCTTCGTATGTGTCATTTATGTGATAACACTTGCTAACGTTTAAAACCATACATTTTAAAACTACAAAACTACATCTAGCTAAATCCGTTAAAAAAATAATGAAAAATAACGGACCACACTTGGAATCCTTGAGGGACACCAGTAGGTACCAATCTCGAACGTGAGGTATACCTTCTAATACTCACTAACTGAGAACGATTTTGTAGGTACTATGAGCACCAGTGCAACAATGAACTGATATTTTCAATTTTATTAAGCAATAGTATAACATGATCGATTAGGTCAAACGCTCTGCTAAAATCTGTATCAACAACATGTACCTATTTTTTAAACATTCGCGATTAGAACACATTATTTTAATTCGAAATTGGAAACATCCTAAAGAGATTTTCAATAAAGTCGGTGTACACCACACTCACTAAGGTTGCTAAGCGGCTACGGACACCGAAGGATGTTACATGTTGATGTGCCCTTGCAAGTACCTGGTGTGTATAAGATCGATTGTAGCTGTGGTCGTTCTTATATAGGACAAACGAAGCGTACTATAGCTGAACGCGTGAAGGAATACATAGCCGCTGTGAAAAATCGCCAGGTCAACAAGTCAGCTATCGCGGAGCACTTAGAGGACTCAGGTCCTAATTACTGGCGCTACTAGTTAGAGCTGCATAACCCGAAAGTGATTTCCAATGAGCGGCATTACTATAAGAGGATGGTTCGGGAAGCTATTGAGATTAAAAAATATCCTAATTTTAATCGCGAAGACGGCTTCAGACTCTCTGCTTCTTGGAATCCAGTGGTAGTTCGGTGTACTAGGTGTGATCCTAAGAAAAATTGTGTTGATACTGTCAGTGTTGTTTGTCGTCTTAGTGTGAATGTGGCCTATTCTAATAATCAAGACCAAGCTGAGCGTAGTTGTTATAAACGCCTTCATTCTCGACGGTAGCTCCAAAGTTCCAGTCTACCCGCGACCACGGCTGGTGCAACCCTGCCGAAACGTCGGGATAAATATGGGTAAAATACGCGATAAATAACCGTTTCTCGAATTAAAATAAGCATGTACCTACCTCTCGTCCATCATCAATGATTGTACCGATGTCGTTTATGAAATCCAACAGGTTGGAAGTGAATGAATCCATGCTGCTCAGGGTGAATGTTTTCTATACAGTTGATTCAAAAACATTCGCCAAGCGCTCGAAGGATCGAAATCGGACGATAGTTTGCTACCATATAGATACATAGAAGTGACGCAACTCTTTTACGAACTAATGTTAATCGTGCTTTTTTCTATTCTAATGGATAACATCCATCGCCAAGGGAACGGTTAAATAATATGCATAAGGGTTTAGATAGGCTTTCCGCGCATTGTTTTAAAAAAATGTTTGGAATCCCGTTTAGTCCTGCACCTTTTTGCAGATTCAACTTTTTTATGGTAATTACAATCTCGCTCTCTTCTAGGTTTATGGTATTGAAAGTCGAAGAACATCTATCAATTAATGTGTGTGATGAATTTATTTGGGTCATAGATGCTAAGTCATAAGCGGACTGAAAATATTTTGCAGATTTCCAGTCCACCACTAGCCGTATCATTATCTGATACTAATTGATTAGGTATCGTCAATCGTGCCATCATTGCGCTTAAGATTATTGACGTATGTCCAAACGTGTTTTGGGTTAGTGTGAATCTCAATTTCCTAAAATTTAGTAAAACAGTCATAATTATTTCGTCCATAAAGGACTAACCTGACCGGTGCTTCATACGGAAGGTATACAAGCTGACAAGCTGGGATTGTACTTCCATTTAATTTTCGTCATATTGAAATCCCCTAAAAGAATGGTCGAGGATTGTTTAATCTCGTTATTCTAGAAAAAATTGTGAAAAATCACTCAACATATTCCTTGTCAGCTGGAGAGGGGATGTAGATCGCAAATGGGTTTAAATTTTTATAATAGGATCCATTATTAACTTTTATAATATCCCACAAGTCCTAGCATTCCCAAGCAGTCCGACGACTAGCTTTTAAACGTTTGTATACACGCACATCCGTCATCTTTTTTTTTCACTGCTGAGCATGTAGAGTTACGATCTCTCCGAAAGATTGTACCTATCATCAAGGAATTCGTGATCAAATACTGTTGAGTTTAAATTTGATTCCGTGAATACATATCAACATTACAATATCGTAATTTTACTTCAATGCATTTATATGTAACTCTTCTGTCGCAGTCGTGTTTAAGCCGACATAATTATGTACTACAAGATGGAGGCCACGTGGCCATTATCCCCCGGATGAGTGAGGTTCCAGCCCCGGCCGTTACCTGCGGATGTAGCTCATTCCCACGGGGAAGTCGTACGTGTCCCCCTCGCCGCCCCCCTCGCCGCTGGCGTCCAGACACATCTCCCGGGCCCAGGCCGCCAGGCCGCGCTCCTCATCGGTGCCTGCAACATATGACATCCCGAACATGAGAGTTCGGCTCACCGTGATACAGAGAAGAGGTTGAGGTACATGGTGGTACATGGAACGGATACACCTCGAAAAGTAGAATTCAGGTGGAATTGACTCCGTTTGGCGGAGAATAAACACGTCTTGTTAGCATTGAACTTAACCAGATTCGCATCACCCCGATCGGAGATTGCCTTTAAGGAAAAGTTCAAGCGTTCGACCATAACCTCTCTGAGAGACAGTATTTGCACTCTACTAGCCCGAGCACCAGATGTATAGCTCTCAACAACGGTGCTGTCATTAATATGCAGCAAGACCGTATTCAATTATATAACACTTTATTTCAAACATCTATAGAAAATTAACAGATCTTAGATAACTTATGTTATAGCTCATAGCAATAAACAAAATAAACCTTAAAACTTTTGATATTGTTTGTGTCGTAAAAAAACACGATAAGAAGTGAAACTTTTGTATTTAAGTTTTTTTAATCTCCACCCGACACAGTCTCCCACTACTTCTCTTCACACAAAAAGGTTGCGGGTCAAAATTTCAAAACCCTCCCATAAATTATAGGGGATGTTTGCAGTGGCGGCGGCGTGGGTTGATTGTTTTCACACCACGGTTCGTAAGCGAGCCGCGTCCCTGGTGCGCAGATTGCGTGCCAGCTCCAACAGACTCCTGAGACACCACGGTTCGTAAGCGAGCCGCGTCCCTGGTGCGCAGATTGCGTGCCAGCTCCAACAGACTCCTGAGACACCACGGTTCGTAAGCGAGCCGCGTCCCTGGTGCGCAGATTGCGTGCCAGCTCCAACAGACTCCTGAGACACCACGGTTCGTAAGCGAGCCGCGTCCCTGGTGCGCAGATTGCGTGCCAGCTCCAACAGACTCCTGAGACACCACGGTTCGTAAGCGAGCCGCGTCCCTGGTGCGCAGATTGCGTGCCAGCTCCAACAGACTCCTGAGACAACACGGTTCGTAAGCGAGCCGCGTCCCTGGTGCGCAGATTGCGTGCCAGCTCCAACAGACTCCTGAGACAACACGGTTCGTAAGCGAGCCGCGTCCCCGGTGCGCAGATTGCGTGCCAGCTCCAACAGACTCCTGAGAATGATTGCTGGTAGAGTGTACCGCCCTTATACAAGGCGTATTAACTTTTAACGCGACAAAAACCAAATATCTGACTTTCTTGCTACGACAGTCTGGTCTTCCAAACTCTCCTAATCACTGCATAGAAGCTCATTGCTTACACTGCATGCACGAGCAACTCTCTATCAACTTGCAACTGTCCGGCGATTTGAATTGTAACACAATCAGATACTTGGGTGTTACACTTGATCAAAATCTTTCATACAAAACCCACGTTAATCTTCTCGCCGCCAAAACCCGAAAATTAATAGCAGACTTCAAAAATATTAAGCACGCAGCAAACAACCAACAGATAAAGAACATTACTATGCTTTATGCCAATCCCTGTTAACATATTGTGTATCATCCTGGGGTGGGACCTCTAAAACGCACCTGCTAACACTTGAGAGGGCTAAAAGGGCAGTTCCTAAAGGTGGCATATTCTAGACCATTTATGTTCTAGCAAAACAGCTATACAATGAGTGCGGGATTTTATCTGTGAGGCAGCTTTTTATACAACACATAGTCTTAAAACAACACAAAATGTATTCAGACATAAATATAACTTATAAAAGACGAAAGCAGAAAATATATAATGTTAAAAAAGTGAAAACGTCGTTTGCACGAAAACACGCTATTTACTTATACAATAATATCAATAAAACCCTCACTATTCATGACACAACTCGTATGTTTTGCAAAACTAAGCTGAAACGATACCTACTTAGTTGGTTTTGACTTTGAGGGAACAGAGGCGCTGCTACAGATTCAATAAAACTAGCTATATTTAATAAACAATATTACAATTAACACGAAACACACCTACAACAAGCATAAATGACAATAAACACTTGCAATAGCAATAGCACACGTGCTACACACACGTTCTAGCCACCTATTACATTACACACACAACCACAACAAATACATACTTTACATTAGATGCTTACTTCAATGGAATACTAGTAATTAAGTCAATGTATTTTTCTCTTTGTTAACTATTTTAATATAATTATCTATCTGCCTCGTTTATTTAAATGTACTAATAACTCGTTTATGAATGTGCAATGTTGTCAGTGAACACGTCAATAATAGTATAATGTATAGCAGGAGCACGATGTAGAGCCTCCACAGAGATCCATTTGTGTCTAAATACAAGTTTATTACACGATGTAGAGCCTCCACAGAGATCCATTTGTGTCTAAATACAAGTTTTATTACACGATGTAGAGCCTCCACAGAGATCCATTTGTGTCTAAATACAAGTTTTATTACACGATGTAGAGCCTCCACAGAGATCCATTTGTGTCTAAATACAAGTTTTATTACACGATGTAGAGCCTCCACAGAGATCCATTTGTGTCTAAATACAAGTTTTATTACACGATGTAGAGCCTCCACAGAGATCCATTTGTGTCTAAATACAAGTTTTATTACACGATGTAGAGCCTCCACAGAGATCCATTTGTGTCTAAATACAAGTTTTATTACACGATGTAGAGCCTCCACAGAGATCCATTTGTGTCTAAATACAAGTTTTATTACACGATGTAGAGCCTCCACAGAGATCCATTTGTGTCTAAATACAAGTTTTATAATTGTTTCATGTATAGCACGATGTAGAGCCTCCACAGAGATCCATTTGTGTCTAAATACAAGTTTTATAATTGTATCATGTATAGCACGATGTAGAGCCTCCACAGAGATCCATTTGTGTCTAAATACAAGTTTTATAATTGTATCATGTATAGCACGATGTAGAGCCTCCACAGAGATCCATTTGTGTCTAAATACAAGTTTTATTAACTTAGTTAGAACAAAGTATTACAGTACTAGACCTTTCACTAATTTAATACACAATAAACTTTTAATTGTAATAAATCTAACTGCACATATGTCCTTAGGCACCTTCTTCTATTTTATAAAGACAATTTGAAAGTTTATATAAAGATAAAGAGGTACGGTTATTTTTCTTGGAAATAAATATTTTTTATTATTTTATTATTATTAGTATTATTGAAGTCACTAATATTGTAACAGGCCATTTTAATTAAATTCATCTTTACATACAATTTGAATTTACGAGTAGAGTTTGGTGGTGCTTTGAGGAAGCTTATTTTAGAATCTCACACAGTTTCCTAAGAATGAATGATTTACTTTTCCTAAGCGATACCTACTTGATATAAGTTTATTTTTATTTTTAGTATTAACACTGTGTACAACACTTCTTTTACAAACTCATCAATGTTTCAGTGAGCAGGCATTAGATTTTCATAAATGTATTGGGAGCTGACTCTAAGAATACCAAACTCTTTGAAACGTTCCCAGAGCGGGTCTCTTCTGTAGAATAAAAATGCTTTCAATATCGGCTGCACTTCCTCATAAAAATATGCCATATGACATAATACTGTGAAAGTAACTAAAATAAACTAACTTAGCCGTAGCTTCATCAGTAAGATAAATCTTAGTGTACGTACAGCGTGTGCAGCCGAGCTTAATCTGCTAGCTAATGACTCAATATGAATACCCCATTGTAACTTTGCATGATTATTTTAACTATTGAAAGTAGTTGCTTTTCATACCTTGAACACTGAATCTTAGGTTAGATTTACATTGCAAGTATTTTGAAGAAACAACTGGAGGCTTTGCCATATTCGTAATATCATTTTCAAGTCAACCCTTTTGCACATATTTTTAATTGAATTGAATTGAAAGTATGGAAAGAGCCTCCAGGTGAGACCTGTAGTTAACTCTTTATTCCTGTATATATTGGTCTCTTTAATAGCTTGAATAAATAATGACAGATATTTTTTTAAGAAATGTATACCTTGCTCAGTTACTTTGCGCAGCTTACTTTGCTCAGTATTTATAGTAATTTTCAAGTCAATCCGTCGATGTATTAAATTTATTAAAAAACTTTGCAGCTCTGTGTGTACTCCAACGATGTTGTATAAAGGGCTATTTTATTGTTTATCAAAAAAACATAGAGGTAAGAGAACCAGTTCCACAATACGTTGAGGATTCCGGGTGAAGTGCCCTTCCTTCGTGAATCCAAGATATCCCCGACGTACATAAATTATATATATATTGGTTGAAGTGAGCCGGCGCCGGCGGGTGCCATCCTCAAAGATAAAATAACAGGTTCACAACATTGTGATCGTCCCGAGGCAGCATCAGATGAGATCTATGAGTTGATGTGTCAGCTTGTTGACCTTTGAATGACCGCGGTGCTGATACCGGTTCGAGCCAGCAGTCGACGAGTTACATCTCGAGCGGACATGTTTCTGAGCGCGGTCTGCACACGACGCGAGGTATCGTGACACGCTAGACACCGACACCGACACCGACACCGACACCGACACCGACACCGATGTTAACTCCTCGTCCTTGGCTGCTTGGATCGCATCCTTCAAGTTTTCGTAGTTCCGCGCTGTTATGATGGTGCTAAGTCTGGTATCGCGTAAACCTTCTGAAAATAGTTTGATTGCGAATTTCTCGCTAAGTGGCTTTAACACAGCGTAATTTTGAGAATTACCGTCAGCCTGTGCTATTGTTAAGTTAGTAAATAATTTCTCTAATTCAGTAGCGTATTGGTCGATACTACGCCAGCCTTGGGTTGAGTTTTGTAACTGTGAATGTATCGCAGTAAATGATTTTTTGGTTAATAAGCATTTCCGCAAGTCTTTGACGAGATCGCTCGTAGATGTGTAATCACTAGACATACGTAGTTTTCCATATTCCGAAAGCCTACTTTTCAAGACAAATTTTACTAGTAAAACTTTACCTTCACTCGACAACATTTCCGAATACATTTCAATAGAGTCAATGATACCTTTCATGTTACTTTCACTATTACCGTTCATAACAGGAATCAAGCTACACACCGATTTTAAATCGAACTCCATGATTGGTTCTGAATCTTCTGTTTTATCGGTCTCACAATCACTATAATTTTGCGTTTTGGGCTATTATGACCTCTTCTTTGGAATATGTTTTTCTCATTTTTACGTTTTTTTTTTTTTTTACTTTATAAAATTGAAGGTTATTGTTTTACACTCTCGAACTTAATATTTGAAGCCGCGATGACGATCCGCCGCGATCGCGTGACGCACCGATCGCGCCCCACATATGGCAAGGGTCGCCATGAATATATAGCTTATGTGTATACTTATATCTACCTATACTACACCTCAACGACACCCACCTGGCAGCAGGTTGTCCAGCAGACAGCCGAGCAGGCCGCCGAGCAGGATGGAGGTGGAGAGCAGCACGCGCAGCGCGGCGTCCAGCGCGGGCAGCCCCGTGGCCAGCTCCTCGCCGTGCGTCGCCGTCCAGCGGGACACCACCAACGGGAGGAACAGGCTCACCCCCACGATGTACAGGTTGCGGGAGCTGTTAAGATCCACGTACTGCAACGCCGATAGACCTGCCAACACAAGCCGCATCAACGACGCGCCCTGCCAACACACGCCGCATCAACGACGCGCCCTGCCAATACACGCCACATCGAAGACGCGTCCTGCCAACACACGCCGCATCAACGACGCGCCCTGCCAACACACGCCGCATCAACGACGTGCCCTGCCAACACACGCCGCATCAACGACGCGCCCTGCCAACACACGCCGCATCAACGACGCGCCCTGCCAACACACGCCGCATCAACGACGCGCCCTGCCAACACACGCCGCATCAACGACGCGCCCTGCCAACACACGCCGCATCAACGACGCGCCCTGCCAACACACGCCGCATCAACGACGTGCCCTGCCAACACACACCGCATCCACAACGCGCGCCCCACGTGAGGGGACGCCGCCGTCTACCCACATTATTTGTGGAGAGCACGTGACAATGTGCATACATGTACATACCTACCACGGCAACAGCTCACTAATTTAGTGTATTTATTGCGGCATTATTGCGTTGGCATTGAAACGTTAAAATAATGGTATCCCCTAACTTAGCATGTCAATGTCAATCTAACAACGGATCTGTGATATCGCTCTAACGGTGATGATGCTATCTCTCTCTGCTAAGTGCTGCCGAAATGGACTAACGTTTATTTGTATTTTATTATCCAATTTTATTAATCACTTGCTGCAGTTTCACTTGCATGTAGTACAGGACACCGTAAATGCATGTTTTTTATAAAAACTTGAATCTCTCTTGTCTACCCCACAAGAATACGAAGTGTGATTTTACATTACTGACATCAACATTTTTTTTTTATTTGAAACAAATAAGAAGCTTTACAACCACATCGCCCAATCATGCATTACAAATCATTACAACTAACAACACTAGACATATCAATAAAAGAGAGAGAGAAAAGAAAACTAAACTTCTTACCAAACTTATAGTACCTAGCTAGTAGTTCGTCCGAACTGAAATCTCGTGATGTCTGGTTTGTGACTGAATCCTCAGGTCAAAATAATCATTAATGAGGACTTTTTCCTAGATAATTTAATAACCTGTTCAGACAATAAAATGAGCTACACGATTTATGCGAAAAAACATTGAATGTTTTACAATCGGGCTGCTTTCAATTGCGTAAATTGTTTTTTTTACTTTGACTTTGATATTGCGATAAATAGTGTTCAGAGGTTAAATACTCAAAACAAAGCAGCCGTCAGACGATCTCAGGTCGGGGCGAACCGCTACAAGTATATATATTTGTGACGTCCAGCAACATAGAGGTCCCGTTCTTCTCTCCAGAGACTTACCGAAGGCCGCGATCATTCCGAACATGACACAGAAGAGGCCGCCCACGATGGGCTGCGGGATGATGATGAACACCGCGCCCAGCTTGCCCACCACGCCCTGCACCACCATCAGTAGCGCCAACCACTGCACCACGCGCCGCGACCCCACCTACACACACACACACACACACCATCAGTAGCGGCGCCCACTGCACCAGGCGCCGCGACCCCACCTACACACACACACACCATCAGTAGCGCCGCCCACTGCACCACGCGCCGCGACCCCACCTACACACACACACACACACACACACACCATCAGTAGCGCCGCCCACTGCACCACGCGCCGCGACCCCACCTACACACACACACACACACACACACACACCATCAGTAGCGCCGCCCACTGCACCACGCGCCGCGACCCCACCTACACACACACACACACACACCATCAGTAGCGCCGCCCACTGCACCACGCGCCGCGACCCCACCTACACACACACACACCATCAGTAGCGGCGCCCACTGCACCACGCGCCGCGACCCCACCTACACACACACACACCATCAGTAGCGCCGCCCACTGCACCACGCGCCGCGACCCCACCTACACACACACACACACACACACACACACCATCAGTAGCGCCGCCCACTGCACCACGCGCCGCGACCCCACCTACACACACACACACACACACACCATCAGTAGCGCCGCCCACTGCACCACGCGCCGCGACCCCACCTACACACACACACACACACACCATCAGTAGCGCCGCCCACTGCACCACGCGCCGCGACCCCACCTACACACACACACACACACCATCAGTAGCGGCGCCCACTGCACCACGCGCCGCGACCCCACCTACACACACACACACACACACCATCAGTAGCGCCGCCCACTGCACCACGCGCCGCGACCCCACCTACACACACACACACACACACACACACCATCAGTAGCGCCGCCCACTGCACCACGCGCCGCGACCCCACCTACACACACACACACACACACCATCAGTAGCGCCGCCCACTGCACCACGCGCCGCGACCCCACCTACACACACACACACACACACACACACCATCAGTAGCGCCGCCCACTGCACCACGCGCCGCGACCCCACCTACACACACACACACACACACACCATCAGTAGCGCCGCCCACTGCACCACGCGCCGCGACCCCACCTACACACACACACACACACACACACACACCATCAGTAGCGCCGCCCACTGCACCACGCGCCGCGACCCCACCTACACACACACACACACACACACACACCATCAGTAGCGCCGCCCACTGCACCACGCGCCGCGACCCCACCTACACACACACACACACACACACACACACACCATCAGTAGCGCCGCCCACTGCACCACGCGCCGCGACCCCACCTACACACACACACACACACACACACACCATCAGTAGCGCCGCCCACTGCACCACGCGCCGCGACCCCACCTACACACACACACCATCAGTAGCGCCGCCCACTGCACCACGCGCCGCGACCCCACCTACACACACACACACACACCATCAGTAGCGGCGCCCACTGCACCACGCGCCGCGACCCCACCTACACACACACACACACACCATCAGTAGCGGCGCCCACTGCACCACGCGCCGCGACCCCACCTACACACACACACACACACACACACACACCATCAGTAGCGCCGCCCACTGCACCACGCGCCGCGACCCCACCTACACACACACACACACACCATCAGTAGCGGCGCCCACTGCACCACGCGCCGCGACCCCACCTACACACACACACACACACACCATCAGTAGCGCCGCCCACTGCACCACGCGCCGCGACCCCACCTACACACACACACACACACCATCAGTAGCGGCGCCCACTGCACCACGCGCCGCGACCCCACCTACACACACACACACACACACCATCAGTAGCGCCGCCCACTGCACCACGCGCCGCGACCCCACCTACACACACACACACACACACACACACCATCAGTAGCGCCGCCACTGCACCACGCGCCGCGACCCCACCTACACACACACACACACACACCATCAGTAGCGCCGCCCACTGCACCACGCGCCGCGACCCCACCTACACACACACACACACACACACACACCATCAGTAGCGCCGCCCACTGCACCACGCGCCGCGACCCCACCTACACACACACACACACACACACCATCAGTAGCGCCGCCCACTGCACCACGCGCCGCGACCCCACCTACACACACACACACACACACACACACACACCATCAGTAGCGCCGCCCACTGCACCACGCGCCGCGACCCCACCTACACACACACACACACACACACACACCATCAGTAGCGCCGCCCACTGCACCACGCGCCGCGACCCCACCTACACACACACACACACACACACACACACACCATCAGTAGCGCCGCCCACTGCACCACGCGCCGCGACCCCACCTACACACACACACACACACACACACACCATCAGTAGCGCCGCCCACTGCACCACGCGCCGCGACCCCACCTACACACACACACACACACCATCAGTAGCGCCGCCCACTGCACCACGCGCCGCGACCCCACCTACACACACACACACACACCATCAGTAGCGGCGCCCACTGCACCACGCGCCGCGACCCCACCTACACACACACACACACACCATCAGTAGCGGCGCCCACTGCACCACGCGCCGCGACCCCACCTACACACACACACACACACACCATCAGTAGCGCCGCCCACTGCACCACGCGCCGCGACCCCACCTACACACACACACACACACCATCAGTAGCGGCGCCCACTGCACCACGCGCCGCGACCCCACCTACACACACACACACACACACCATCAGTAGCGCCGCCCACTGCACCACGCGCCGCGACCCCACCTACACACACACACACACACACACACACCATCAGTAGCGCCGCCCACTGCACCACGCGCCGCGACCCCACCTACACACACACACACACACACCATCAGTAGCGCCGCCCACTGCACCACGCGCCGCGACCCCACCTACACACACACACACACACACACCATCAGTAGCGCCGCCCACTGCACCACGCGCCGCGACCCCACCTACACACACACACACACACACACACCATCAGTAGCGCCGCCCACTGCACCACGCGCCGCGACCCCACCTACACACACACACACACACACCATCAGTAGCGGCGCCCACTGCACCACGCGCCGCGACCCCACCTACACACACACACACACACACCATCAGTAGCGCCGCCCACTGCACCACGCGCCGCGACCCCACCTACACACACACACACACACACACACCATCAGTAGCGCGCCCACTGCACCACGCGCCGCGACCCCACCTACACACACACACACACACACCATCAGTAGCGCCGCCCACTGCACCACGCGCCGCGACCCCACCTACACACACACACACACACACCATCAGTAGCGCCGCCCACTGCACCACGCGCCGCGACCCCACCTACACACACACACACACACACACACACCATCAGTAGCGCCGCCCACTGCACCACGCGCCGCGACCCCACCTACACACACACACACACACACCATCAGTAGCGCCGCCCACTGCACCACGCGCCGCGACCCCACCTACACACACACACACACACACACACACCATCAGTAGCGCCGCCCACTGCACCACGCGCCGCGACCCCACCTACACACACACACACACACACCATCAGTAGCGCCGCCCACTGCACCACGCGCCGCGACCCCACCTACACACACACACACACACACACACACACACACCATCAGTAGCGCCGCCCACTGCACCACGCGCCGCGACCCCACCTACACACACACACACACACACACACCATCAGTAGCGCCGCCCACTGCACCACGCGCCGCGACCCCACCTACACACACACACCATCAGTAGCGCCGCCCACTGCACCACGCGCCGCGACCCCACCTACACACACACACACACACCACACACCATCAGTAGCGCCGCCCACTGCACCACGCGCCGCGACCCCACCTACACACACACACACACACACCATCAGTAGCGCCGCCCACTGCACCACGCGCCGCGACCCCACCTACACACACACACACACACACACACACCATCAGTAGCGCCGCCCACTGCACCACGCGCCGCGACCCCACCTACACACACACACACACACACACCATCAAGTAGCGCCGCCCACTGCACCACGCGCCGCGACCCCACCTACACACACACACACACACACACCATCAGTAGCGCCGCCACTGCACCACGCGCCGCGACCCCACCTACACACACACACACACACACACACACCATCAGTAGCGCCGCCCACTGCACCACGCGCCGCGACCCACCTACACACACACACACACACCA